>SKCR01018972.1:0-62534 GCA_019454045.1 Zanthoxylum bungeanum
ATTCGGCCTTTATCCATCAAAATTAATTGAATAATTAAATTAATGATTTGGTACACATATTACGGCAAGTGATTGAATTTGATACACGTCATTGAATTGAAATCTCAAATTCAATTCAAATAGCCGCACGGCTATAGGCTGTGGGTCATGAATAATGAATGATGAACTCAGGCCGTGTGTATCTTTGTCAGCAATAATGGGTTTTATTTTTATTGAATCAGGACAAATGGGATCATAGTTGATTAATGAATAATGATTGATGCAACAGTTGTTTGCGGAACTGACGGTTCGTTTTTATTATATTAATCATGATGATGATTCGTGAGAAAAAATAAAATAAGAACAATTAGTGTTGATAACGTATTATAAAATAAGGGAAAAGAATAAGAGAAAATACTTTGAAAGTTGTAGGATTTTCTTATTGATTCTGAATGAATGATTTTTGATACAAAACTACAAAGGGGTTCCTCTATATTTATGGAATGAGTTATGGTGAGATATGTTACAAATTTATAAAATAATAATAAATTACAAGATAAAGATTAAGTAATTGGGATCATGACAAATTAAAAAAAAAAAAAAGTTGTCTAAGTTAATAGATTGTGTTATTTTGCAACTCTAGTATTACTACGTGTACATCTTCAGCTTCACCCTATATTCCTCTTGATTTGGCAATGCTTGTTAAGCCTCCGTAGATTTTAGAGTAGGGAAATTATTGGAAAGCGAAACATAACGGATTCACAAGGGAAAATAAAAAGCATTCATTATTTATGTTGTACAAACTACTAGCTGCACGAGCTCTGAGAGTCCATTACAAAATTGAAAATAGAGTTTTAAAATTTCATTATATTCGGTAAACACTATATATTACATTAATTCCATCAACTAGCTAATGTTATTTCGAAGTGATTGTGGTCCAACAGAGGAAATGCGGACATATTTTTGCGGTCCAAAATAAACGTGGAGATATTTGTAGCCTCAAGGAGTAGCAACATTTTCCTTGGCAAGGGGAGAAATTTCCTCACCATCAATTCCAGGTTCACTACCAGCAACTTCCAAGTTAAGTAGGACCTCCTCCCATTTCTTAGCGGGTCCCTGTTCCCATATTAAAAACATATAAATATATCAATCTCATATATCTTTTGAACAAATTGGAACCACAGCTAAATTAAAGAATCTTTTTGGCAGAAGTTGCAAGTTTTACTCACTTTCCATGAAAGATCTTGAGCCATGCAATTTTGTATCATTTCGGCCAAAGCTGGAGTGCCATAGGTTCCAATGGCTCTTGTGACTGTTGTAGACACTGCGGTCACGTCTGCCGGATCCACAACCTCACACTGAAAGATCACCAATGAAAAATTACAGTGAAACCTCAAATGGAATGCTCGGAAGATTTTTATTGTTACTCTGTCTATATAGGATGCATATGAGTATTTACTTCAACACTGAAGCCTCCCATCTGGAATCCTGTAAAGCCTTCTTTCACAGTGTCAACCAACCCACCAGTGGAGGCCACGATAGGTACCTACAAAAGAATAGCAACTACATAAATCAAAATTTTGAGCATGACTTCTAGGAAATAATATTAGCAAGTCCTAACTGATGGAAGAGGGAAGAACTTCAGTAGGGCATCATACAGTTCCATAACGCATTGCGTGTAATTGAATGAGACCACAAGGTTCAAATCTGCTAGGAATCAACATAAAATCAGCCCCCGCTATTATCATATGCGCCAGAGGAACATTGAATTTCGCTACTCCTCTGGCTTTCTCAGGGTACAATATCTCCAATTGTCCAAGCTGCTTCTCCATCGGTTTTTTGCCAGTACCCTGAAAGAAGGTGAAAAAGAAAAATTGAATCATATCAGAATAGATACAGCTGTTCTTTTGTCATGATAAAAAAGTATGGGCGAGAATAATAAATAATTTCTTATTGTGATTCTTACAAGGACTATTATCTGAACATTCTCTTTGATAAATTGGGGAATGGCAGCTACAAGAATATCTGACCCTTTCTGCTCTTCAAGTCTACCAATGAAGCCAATGACAGGGATGTTCCTATCAATAGGCAACCCAACTTCTGCTTGGAGGGCTTCCTTCAGAAGAGGCTTTGCATCCATCACCTGAAAATAAAAAATGCGTGTGATATCTTACTAAATCAAGCCAAATTTTTGCAATACTAGTTATGTCAAAGAGGTTAATTCTCCTAAAGATTCTTACAGTTGAAGCATCATATTTGACACCTATGTATTTGTCAGCCAAGGGGTTCCACTCCTGGACATCCATCCCATTCACAATTCCCTTAATGCCAGTTTTACGGAGAAAATTATCCAATTCTACTCCTTTGTCTTCACCAGAAACAAGTTCTTGGGCGTAGTATGGGCTCACGGTTAAGACCTTGTCTGATTCTAATACTCCAGCTTTCATCCAGTTGATTTTTCTTCCCTTAACAGGTTTCCCGTATCTACATAATAGGATTAGTCAGACAGTAGTTTCGACCAGGAAGAACTCTACGCTAAACCAATGGAACCATACCCATCGATAAAATCAAAAGAGCTTTTGAATTGATCCGGAAGGTTGAGAAGTCCAAAGTCAGCAAATGCAAATCTTCCTTGGTAAGCAATATTGTGGATACAAAAAACCACCTGGAAATAATATCAACTGTTAAGCACAATAAGCGCTTTCAACTACTTTATATACTAGCCAGATTTTCGGATATACTACATATAAGCAAGAGAGCTTACTTTGGCACTTTTGTACATCCCTTTCGGTCTGTATATAGTTTTCATGTAACAAGGGATAAGGGCAGTATGCCAGTCATTTGCAACAAAAACAACATCTTCACCTATAAACAAGGTGATCAAAGTCACTATTTGTATTTATGTTTTCAGCAGAACCCTTAGTTGTAAGAATTACACAACACTCCTTACCATAAGGTCCCGAAAAATATTTGCTGCTATTAAGATTCAGAACCCTTGGTGCTTCCAGAGCTGCCTGTAAGTTATAAAATTGTAAATTCAAGGACATTTACCACAAGCAGAACGGCTACTGAATTTGTTAAAACCAACCATATGAATGATTAAGATTAATTGTTTAAAAGGACTACTTAGGATAGGTTGAAGGAGTCATGGACTTCATCTTTCATATTGTGAATTTTGAACCTTTATTCTTTAAGACATCTTTCATGAAAAGTACAAGATTAAAGAGCATTTACAATCAAGGCAGAGATTATCAACCTGACATAACAAGCTGAAGCGAAGTTGGTTGTCCTGGTAGTCCTCTCCAGCCATAGGTCCATAGATTTTGGATTTGGTTTTCCCCCACACCTATAAGTTTAGTCATAACAAATGTAACTAAAGAGGCAGTCTTCACAATTCAAACATATCAAACGATTTGATCTAAAGATAGTAAGACAATGATTCACAATGACAACCTTCTCAAGAAACCAAGGATGATCCACAAACACCCTGTCAACTCCTCGCTTGTAGGAATGAAAGAAACGAACTTTTTCCATTTTGTCTCCAACTTTCAGCTACAATCAAAACGTCAATCACAAATCCATATATCCAGTCTTTTATCAACAGGAAAAAAAATTATCACTTGTTAGACTATAGTCATATACCTCAATTACGACTTCAGTATCCCAGGCATCTTTGTACTGGTCATATCGCGGAGCTATGGTCATGACACGGTGGCCATTGGCCTGAATAAACGATTAATTTTGGTCCATCATGCAATCACTAAAATTCTAAATATTCAAATCAATCTATGATTTAATCAATTTGATCTGTCAAAACAACAATAAAGGGGAGAAAATAAAATAAAATAAAATAATAAAATAAAAAATAAAAAGCAAGCTTACGGCCATTGCTGGTGGCAGACCTCCAAGAACATCTCCAAGCCCACCAGTTTTACTCCATGGACCCACCTCTGTTCCAACAAATGCTATATTCATGCCACTTCCACAAACAATCAGTAATGATCGCCCGTTCTGACTTGTACATCCGTTCCTCCTAGCTTGCCTTGTGGTTACTTTTGCCACTGTTCTCATTTGTAACTCATCCACTACATTTAAACTTCTTAGCCCACTGTGAGTTACACTCTGCTTCACTAACCCATTTTTCATCTGTGATGCTTTAGTATTGAATCCTGAAGCTACCCCATGTCCATAACTCCTTGATACAAAGCCTGAAGCAGCTACAGTACTAGCCATTGCTGATATAAAATTATATCCTGAAAAATGAAAAATCACCAGACAGTGAGAAAGAAATTTCCCAAAAACCTATCGATTGGTTGATTGATTGCTTAGAAACTTGTAACATGTTACAACTACGAATTAAGACGTTGAATTTCACCTTTTAACGAAGCGTAATATGGTTTCCTCCACAAGATTCGCCTGCTGCTGCTATGGATTGGTTGCGGTAAGCTGCCTTTTTTGTAGTGTGTTTAAGCTTAAGCCAGTAGCCGTAGTATGCACATGGACAATTAGAGATTAATGATCAATACGTCTCGTTGCGTTGGAACCGTAGGATTTTCTCGGGGAATACAAGTTGCAAGAGATTTTATTGGCGAGAATATGCAAACAAGAGAGTGTTGGAAAAAGAACTTGGAATATACGGTTGGTTGGTAAAAAATTTCGGTGGTGATGGGATTTGGAGGGTCCGATATGTCACGGATGGATAAGGACATAATAATATTTCTGTTTTGATTAAATTGTATTTATGTATGAATGTTTAAATTTTTGAAATAATAGAAATAAAATCTCAACAGGAACGATAAATAAGAGAATAATTTTCATATTTTTTGATTAAATAAAATAATTTAAATATTAATTTTTGTTTTCTCCATTGATTATGATTTTATTATTTCTTTTTTGTTGTCGCCAGCCTCAAATTGACGATCCTAAACGAGAGTTCATTAACTTGGGCTATTTAGGTGAAAAAATATCTAGCGAATAATATTCAAATAGCGTGTCGATATGTTGCACGCGAGTTTTTCTTTGAGATAAAATAACAGCAATTATTTTGAGGTGTGTTCACGGTTCACCTAAATTACATACAGTTTATGAATGCATTTTACTTGATCGGGATGATCTTGAGTTTTGTAGTCTAAATTGAATTGTTAAAATTATGATTTCTACCTATAAAAAATAAATAATTGAGCATAATTAATTTTATTAATTTGGGTTTTAATTTTGTTTTAAATTTTAAAACCCAACTAACTTGTATTTACCGTTCCAAGAGCAGACCATGTACGTGATATATTGGGATATATAAGTTATGTTTATTTCGTGAGATACTGGCATGAAACAAATGTTTGTTTCTAATTCGACCTCGTAGAGACGAGTCATGTGGGCCATGTGGCTGTCATTTCATCAATTTGGGTGGGAGTAAGGAAAGATTAGGACATGAAAACCCCACAAAATAAATTATTGCGTTTTGTGGTAGTTAATAATTTCCCTTTCTTTTTCTCACAATAGTAGGTTGATAAATCGGCTGATTTGAAAAAAAAAAAATTATTATATTTTAAATATTATTTATTTAACTTTGGGATTGAAAAATTCAATAAAAATATTAAATTAAAATTTTAGAAGTGAGACTTTTTTTAATATTTTTATTTAACTTGGGATTGGAAATACAATAAAATATAAATTAAAATTTTAGAAGTGAAACTCTTTTTATATTTTAAAAATATTAATAAAATAATATTTAAATTTAAATATAACTTTTTTTTAATCGCAATTCATTTACCAACCCTATCCCATAACTTTATAAACAGAAAAAAATTCAGAACAGGACAAAAAATGCCAATTGTGTTCATTGAGCAATGGACGGATGTAAATGTAATGGAGCTAAATAATGTCAGGAACCAGCTGTCCACCATAATCAAGTTGAAGTCACAAGAACTTGAAATTGGTGCTGCCCCAATTTCAAAAGAATATGACTAATTATTAAAAGAAAAAAACTACCACTTAATAAATTTGTTTAAAAAATATTTAAAAAATTATGCTTTTATCGAAATTTCGTATCAAAAAAACTATTACGGTCAAATCTCTTTTATATTTAGGGTCTATTTATTATTGTGATTTGATTTATAATGAAATGATAAAATTATATTCGGGTCAAAATATAATTTTAATTATTTTGTTAATGATGAGAAATTATGATTATTAATCATGATTTCTTTTTAAAAATTGAGTTTTATAAAAGTTAAAAATTTTAATTTTTTCATACCATCAAAATATTAAAAAAAGCGCACTGTAATTATTTTTTTAAAATAAATCAAAATTTCATAACACCGTTTATGCACTACCGTTTATTCACCACACTTTTCTAATCGCAACACCAAACTAGTCATTTATATTGTGAGAATCTAACGATAAATTTCTTAACTATTAAATTAAGGGCCGCGTTAAAATATCGAGAAATCATACATTTCAATATATTGAAATTCAAATAATATTGTATTGAAATTCAAATTTTCTTTATTTATTTATGTGTCCCTTAACTTAATAAGTTAAGAGATTCCCTATTAGATTCGGCGAGAAGTAAGTAAGGACTATCTTCCTTAAAGTTTGATTTGGTACTTGAACGTTTACATCGCTCAATCTTTCTATTACGAATAAAAATATAAAATTCAAAATAGTTATGAATAAATCATTTATTAGATAATCAATGTTATTAAGGCATAAAGAAATAATTAGAGGGGTATGGCAGACATTATGATCCGACTATAATTATAAGCTTATTTCTTCTTCCCTCCCTCTAATCTTGAGTTTATGACATGAATATTTTCCCCAAATTCGTACATGGAAGAACCATATAATTCATTTTATCATTTAAGCCTTGATTAAGTTGATAGCATGCCTAATTATTCATTTCATGATAGTATAGAATAGAAGTAGCATTATTTTATGAAATGCCAATTTTTTCCCAAAAAAGGGCATTGGCCGAATTATGCATGTGATAAGAGGTTGAGTTTTATTGTTTTGTAATGAATGGTTATGGTTTATGTAGTTGGTGATGTATTGAAATGAGTTTAACTTATTTGGGAGTTGATAACTCATAGAATGTAGAACTAGAGCCCTTGTTCAATTATATGGATGTGTTGGGAAATTATGCTTTTGATGGATGATGATCCTGACATGTTGTAGTTTGATAAGTACTAATATGAAGGTGTTAGTGTGATGGTAGTGTTGGAATTGAATTGGGCAGTGACAATGGAGAACTGGTATTGGCCCTGAAATCGGACTAGCGTCGCGACGCGTATGAGCTAGTGTCGCAATGCCGAACATGAGAATGCTCTCTGCCTTGGGTTTGATTCGGTGAACGTCGCGACGGTCAGCACCCAACGTCGCGACGCGTAGCAAGAATATGCTCTCTACCTCAGTCTGCTTGTATGGGTGTCGCAACGCGCAAGACCTGACGTCGCGACGCGTGACAAAAATAATTTCAGCCCATTTCAATTTCCTCCTAGGATGTTAGAGGGCACCCTAAAGGTTTAGTATAATTACATACATGTGCATTCATCAAATCCATGAGCATAATTAGCTCATCAGTTTAAATATATTAACCATACTCGAATACATGACTGATTATCTTTTCCGCAGTAATCTCTTCAGTCGCATCCAGGATCATTGGCAATAGTTATTAATCTGTGAGTGGACCTTTTTTCTTTTCAAGTGTAGATTTCCTTATTTGTTTTTAAATCGAGACTTACCTTTAAATGCATTAGGGCGTTAGCCAAGATGATTTCCAGTATTTCATAAATGAGAACTTTTTGAAAAGTTTTGAGATTAAAAGTATGATTTATTGATTTTAGAGGCATGAGGGAAAAACCCACCTCAGATGTGACTTATGGAATTGACGGTTATTGGAATTGACGGATATAACATATGCACATGTAGATCAGGACTAGGGGACGGCGATACGTAAACCCCTAGATCCTAGGTTATGACGAGGGATGATTGATGCCTCTAGATCCCAGGTTCAGGGGCATGATGATGGAATGCAATGGGGGACGACGATATGTAACGCCCCAATGGCATGGATTTGAAACACATGGCTCTAGTTTAGTGGCTTGGGAGATGGCGAGACGTAACGCCCCAAGACCTACTAGTAGGCGTATGGGGCACAATGATACGTAACGCCCCCATGCGTCAGGATTTCTACAGATTCTCAAATACATGATTTTCAGAAAGATAGTTTATGAAAGAGTTTTCAAGAGAAACAGATTTATGAGAATCTCAGAGTTTTACAGACAAAATATTTCCAGAAGAGTTTTCACATAAATAGATGTGTTTTCAGATACGAAAGAGATTTCAGAAAAGATCATTTTTCCTTGAGAAGATTTGGATTTCACAAAAATGAATGTTTCATAATGTATTTCAGTTTTCGTTTTAAATTGTCCACTCACTATGTCGTTCAAACGATCTAACCCCCCACTCCCAGTGTTTCTATTTTGCAGGGTATACCCGGAGGATGAGCTCTAGAGGATGGATAATGATGGCATTCACTAGGGTGTTTGGGTCAATTTATGTCAAGTCAGAGATACAGTTCAGTCAGAGTCAAAATAAAGTCATGTATCAGACATTGTGTATAGCAGAGATTGTGTATGTAATAAGTTAAATTTCCATAACGAGTTATTAAGTGTAATGTTATTGTGTACATGGGTTATGACTATTAAAATACATTTTATGTCGATAAGTTGGGCATTGGTCCCTATGCATGAGTTACATTAAGCTGAGATTAGTATGTTGATCATAGTCAGAAAGTCAGAGGCTGGGGGATAGGTCAGCCTATTCCCTGCCGGTGGTAGCATCTCTGAGAGGGAGATGTTACAAAATTGGTATCAGAGCATGGTCTTAGGAGTCAGTGACTGCAGTGCGTTAGAGTGATGGGGTCCTTATATAGTAGTATACCCGAGGTACTCGAATGCGAGGCACTACCTCTCCAGATTAGGATCTTTGGCGAATGTGAATCCCTCAGGTGGTCCATTATGGATATTTCCTCAAGATTTCCATTAAGAAAAGCCGTTTTCACATCCATCTGCCAAATTTCATAATCATAGTATGCGGTAAAGCTAATAAAATCCTGATTGACTTAAGCATGGCTACAGGAGAAAAGGTTTCCTCATAATCAATACTGATTTCTGAGTATATCCTTTTGCTACTAGTCGGGCCTTATAGGTTTCAACCTTTCCATGGGCCCCGCTTCCTATCGGTTGTAACCCATTTACAACCGATAGGAAAACAATTCCGTCGGGAAGCGGAACCAAGTCCCAGACTTGATTATCATGCATTGAGGCAATATCGGATTTCATAGCTTCCAGCCATTTCTCCGCATCGATGTCTAACATCGCCTCTCTGTAGGTTAAATGATCTTTTCTTCGACTAAGAAAACATCGAGGGCATAATAGATGACATCCCGTATTGACATGGGGTCTCGATATCCTTTGTGACCTAGAGGTGGTTGGTCAAAGGTATTCATCTTCCTGAACTTCGGTTCTATCGTCGATTCAATGTTACTTGATTGGACTTCATCAAGATCAATCATTCTATGAATGCACTTTCTAACACAAATTGTATTTCTAAGAAAGTTGTATTCGAGCAGGAACACATTTGGTTCTCGGGATCATAGAACTGATAACCATGGAATTTTAAGATATCCAATGAATCGATATTTGTACCCTCTAAGTGCAAGTTTATCCCGCTGTGCACTCTTACATAGGCGACAACCCCAAATCTTAACATACTTAAGACTCGATTTCTTCCAGTCTATAACTCATACGGAGTAGTCAGAATGATTTTCGATGGATTTTGTTCAGAAGATGAGCGACAGTGTCTAGAGCATGGCCCACAAGTATATTGGTAGATCAGTGAAAATCATCAATGATCGAACCATATCTAATAAAGTTCGATTCCTCCTCTCCGAAACACCATTGTGTTGAGGAGTACCTGGAGGAGCATAATGAGCGAGAATCACATTCTCTTTTAAATAACTCACGAACTAACTGCTCCTGTGTAGGACACAGAAATAGGCGACGCTGTTCTAGGCTCATGGCCTAGTTGGGAGTACGGAGTAGCCCGCGGGGGAACTCTAACCGGAGAAATAACATGGAGTCGCCACCCGGTGTGAACCGGGACAAAGATTTAAGGCCGCACTCACCCCTCGCAAGGGAAGACCTCAAATTGTTGGGTTCAGAATGGTCTCTTACTTATGTCACTTGTAATGATATGATTTGTGCAATAAACTAACCAAATCTATCAACGTATGCTCAAAGGTAGCTTACACCTAAGTTCGCATGCATAATAATAATAATGAAACCTATATCTAAGTTCGCATACTTCAAAGTAAGTTGTCATAACGGCAAAAACGCAATAACATACAATATCAACACGCATGCTCCAAGTTATCTAATGCGCAAATAAATAAGAATTAAGCATAAATATAGATTATTAAATCCCTAATATGATATAAAAAAACTAATCATGCATAAAGAAAGAAACTTCTATCGACTAAATCATGCCTAGATAAAAACATGCTAACAACATAATTCATGCTCAAACTACAATGTGGGATGGAAACGAAAATACGTGTGTCTCTTAAGTAGTGTGTGGCATTGTACCCGAGTACAAAACTGCACTACCGTCCATCGGATTCGGCTACAAGAATTTACTGTCGGGTTTTCTGATGAGTGGTATTTCTATCACTATTTCCCACTCATTTAACTTAATATTTTGTATAGTTTCTTGAGTTTTGTGAATATTTTGATGTGTGTTTTGTTGTATTTGTAGATAAATAAAGTTTCAGGACATTCTGGAGGTGTTTTGGGGCAAATTGGACAAAATTGGACAAAAAGGGCAAAATCGTCATTTCAGCGTCGCGCCGCCCAGACCTTCAGCGTCGCGACGCCCAGCGTGCGCCGAATCTGCTAACATGCGCCGGGTCCACAAATCAGAATCTGAGAAAAGTTGACTTTGCTAACGTGCGCCGTGCCACGTGTCACCATCACAACGGAGATGCTAAAATGCGCCGTGCCACGTGTCGAAATCTCATTGCTTGGACGGCCACCGCCCCACGTGTCATCCTACGTGTCGCCACATCATCGTCCAAATCAGCAGCCACGTCAGCAAGTCAACCGAGTCAACATGCCACGTCACCATCAGCCAATCACAGCGCGACACGTGGCAACCTCTCATTCGTCTGACGGCCACCGCCCCACGTGTCGCCACGTCGCCTTCCACATCATCAAAGTGACGTAAGCAATGACGTCATGAACAGTTGACACGTCACAGTGACGCAAGCAATGACGTCATGAACAGTGCCACGTCATCGGATAAGATTCTGAGCCGACCAACCAGCGCGTGACACGTGTCTTACTGTAGCCAGCGTCGCGACGCTAGTGCAATTTGGGCGTCGCGACGCTGGAGCCTTATCCGAGCCTATAAATAGAGATCGAATTTTCATAATTCAGTGTACCATTTTCTCTCACTTCTTAGTTCTAAATTGAGAGTTTCTCTCTCTAGTTCTTTAAATTCAAGTTTTGTAATTACTTTTTAATAGTAATAATAATTTACTTTCTTTATTTTACAGTTTATACTACTCATAATGAGGAGGTAACGTCCCTTTGTTAGGGTAAAAGGTAATTCTTTTACTTTTACTTCTTAGATTATTCTCCCATAATTATAATATATTCAAGTTTTAAATTGACTTAATCAAGATACCGCCAGATTGGTCGGTGGGTAATAAAATTCATATTCCGCCTTTATGGCTGGTTGTTTTCATATTCCGCCTTTATGGCTGGTTATTTTCACTCCGCCTATATGGCTGGTTTATATTAATGATTCCGCCTTTATGGCTGGTTGTTTTCATATTCCGCCTTTATGGCTGGTTTTTTTAACTGATTAAATCAATATACCGCCTATATGGCTGGTTAATAATATTTTGCAAAGCTTATATTATATTATGGGAGAAATCTAATTAGTATTAGTAGAAGTAATTCCTTTTATCTTAGCAATTTTATTTTATTTCACTTTCAGCATTTATTTTACCGCATTCACTTTATGCAATTTTATTATAACTCTTTTAAAAGTTTTAAGCCCTAGTTATGTGTCATAACTAAGTTAGTATCTAGGGTTGTGATAAAATTCAATATCACGGGTTTATAAGGGTTAGATTATAATTTGGGTAATATAAAGAAATATTTATTGAGTCTTAATCTTAATGCTCTTTAATTAACTGGCCATTAATTAAATTGATTAGGTAAACTTAAAATGAACTAGACATAGGGATTTTAAGTTTAAAACCTTAGACTCAATAGCCCACGATCTTCCTTAAGGATAGATAACCCTTTTAATAGATTTCCTTACAGGATAGGAATATACCTGTCGGGCGAGGGTAGCCATAATTGGAATTTAATCTTAATGAATCTAGGTAATTTGGTTGACATAGACATATGGTTCAATTGGATTATACTAGGTATTTGTAATTGACCATCGGAAGAGGCTTTTACATAATTAGTGTTCCAGGTTAATAAATCAATATTTTACCCAACTATAAGATAACTACTTCATCTTTAAATAATATTGGAATAAATCACAACCCTAGATAGTTTTTAATATTGAATTTTCTTAAAATCTACCTTCAAACAATTTCATTTACTTGTCTTTAAATTTAGAATCGTCGCTATTTCAAATCAAATTAAACAAACTGTTAGATACTAGTAATCATTTAACCTCATTAATTAATAACTTAGGTATTAAGTCCTCGTGGGATCGATACTTTTTATACTACTTGAACGATACGTACGCTTGCGTTATACGTGTGTGTTTACGCCGGTCAAGTTTTTGGCGCCGTTGCCGGGGACTTATTTATCTTTTATTATTAGTTTAGGGGTTAGATACTTTTACTTGTATCTAATTTTCTTTTACTTATTGTTTTTTATTTCAGGTTTTCAGACACTTCATGAGACGAACCCGAAGTTTTGAACTACGACCGCTTGACCCAGAAATTGAAAGAACCATCAGACAGTTGAGAAGGGAAAGGCGAGAAGCCCAAGAAGCTTTAGTCAACATGGAACCTGAACCTTTGGAGGTTGCACCACCAATTCCCATTCGAGACAGAACCATTCCGGTGGTTGATAGACTCATATCTTGCATTGTACTCCCTCCATTACCAGCAAATGCAGGTGACATCAAAACTTGCATTCAGATGATACAACAATCAGTTCAGTTTGGAGGAAATGCAACTGAAGATCCTAATGCCCACATCAGCAACTTCCTGGAAGTTTGCGGTACTTTCAATTACAACCGAGAAGCTGAAGAAGCAATGCGACTGCGTGTCTTCCCATACTCCTTGAAGGATAGAGCTAAAGCCTGGCTACATTCATTACCAGCAGGTTCTATCACAACATGGAACACCTTAGCCACCAAATTTCTTGCAAAGTATTTTCCACCAGCCAGAACTGGAAAGCTGAGGAATGACATCACATCCTTTGTGCAACAAGACTCTGAAACTCTCTATGAAGCTTGGGAAAGGTACAAAGACTTACTCCGGAAATGTCCACACCATGAAATTCCAAAATGGCTTCAAGTCCAAACATTTTACAATGGGCTTTCTGGAATAATGAGAACCACAATTGATGCTGGCTGGAGGAGCTTTAATGGCAAAAGGAGAAGATCAAGCCTGGGAACTAATTGAAGAAATGGCCAACAACAACTCTTTGTGGCCAACTGAAAGAAGTTTGATTCAAAGAATTGCAGGAATATATGAGGTTGGAGCTAATACAGCAGTCAACACCAAGCTGGATCAGATATGCAAATTCATGGAGACTCTTACCACTGGATCCACAAGTTCACCATATGGAGGAGCACCAGAATCAAATCAACTTGAAGAAACGGTGAATTATGTCAACAATTTCAACAGGCAGGGGAACAATCCATATTCCAACACCTACAACCCAGGGTGGAGGAATCATCCCAATTTTTCATGGAGCAACAATTCAGGTCAACAGCAAAAGAACTATCCACCACCTGGATTCCAGCAACAGAATAAAGGCCAGGAGCAGACAAATGAACCAGTGATGGCAGAGTGTTAGCTCAATTAAAAAGATATGAAGCTATGATTCAGAGCCAATCAGCTTCCATCAAAGCACTGGAGAATCAAATCGGACAACTGGCCAATGCTCAGAGTTACAGACCACCAGGTAATCTTCCTAGCAACACAGAACCAAATCCAAGGAACCGAGGGAAGGAGCAATGTCAAGCCATTACCTTAAAGAGTGGTACTGAGATCAACAAAGATATTGGAGCCAAAACAGCTGCTGAAGAAGTTCCAAAAGAAGCTAAACAACAGATGGAGGAAAAAGAAGCAAAGGAAAAAGAAAAAGAACAGATCACTCCACCACCACCTTTTCCTCAGCGTCTTCAGAAAAACAAACTGGACAAACAGTTTGCTCGTTTCTTGGAGATTTTCAAAAAGCTGCACATAAACATACCATTTGCAGAAGCCTTGGAACAAATGCCCAGCTATGTAAAATTCATGAAAGATATTCTTTCACGAAAACGGAGATTGGGAGATTACGAGACAGTAGCTTTAACAGAAGAATGCAGCGCCATCATTCAGAGGAAGCTTCCCCCAAAATTGAAAGATCCTGGCAGTTTCACAGTTCCATGCTCAATTGGAGAACAATACATCGGTAAGGCTTTATGTGATTTAGGTGCCAGTGTTAATTTAATGCCTTTTTCTATTTACAGGAAACTACAAATGGGAGAAGCAATGCCTACCTCGGTATCTTTGCAACTTGCTGATCGAACACTAGCATTTCCAAGAGGAGTTGTTGAAAATGTGCTGGTCAAAGTTGACAAACTCATCCTTCCAGCAGACTTCATCATCCTTGACATGGAAGAAGACAAAGAAGTACCCATCATTCTTGGGAGACCATTTTTGGCTACAGGTAAAACTGTGATTGATGTGCAAAAAGGAGAATTAACCATGAAAGTGCAGGACCAAGAAGTGACATTTAATGTTTTCAAAGCTATGAAATTTCCGAGTGATGAAAAGGAAGAAGAAGAATGCTTCAGAGTTGATATTATTGATAGAATCATTCAGGATACTGAGCCAAATCCCACGGATACACTTGAAGCTTGCATCACCAATATAACTGATAGCGAGCTAGATGCTGAAATCATGGAATATATCAATTACCTTGACAAGCCATTCCGATTCAAAGTAATACCACCAGTCGAAAGCTTGGAATTGCCAAAGAAAGATCGAGTCAAGCCTTCGATTGAAGAACCACCACAGCTGGAACTAAAGTTACTTCCAAGCCATCTCAGGTATGCATTTCTTGGTAACTCTTCTGAATTACCTGTTATTATTTCTTCTTCACTAACATTGGAGCAGGAAGAAAAATTGCTGAGAGTGTTACGAGAACACAAAAGAGCCATTGGCTGGACTATAGCAGACATTCGAGGCATTAGTCCATCATTTTGCATGCACAAGATCCTGATGAACGATGAGTACAAACCCACAGTGGAGCATCAACGGAGACTCAATCCAATCATGAAGGAAGTTGTGAAGAAAGAAATCATCAAATGGTTGGATGCTGGTATCATTTACCCCATCTCAGATAGCACTTGGGTAAGTCCTATGCAGTGTGTACCAAAGAAAGGAGGAATTACTGTGATCACCAATGAAAAGAACGAGTTGATCCCAACAAGAACAGTGACTGGTTGGAGAGTATGTATGGACTATAGGAAACTTAACAAAGCCACAAGGAAGGACCATTTTCCACTACCATTTATTGACCAGATGTTAGACAGATTGGCAGGACATGAGTTCTATTGCTTTCTTGATGGATATTCAGGGTACAATCAGATTGCCATCGCACCAGAAGATCAGGAGAAAACTACATTTACATGTCCCTATGGTACTTTTGCTTTCCGCAGGATGCCATTTGGATTATGTAATGCCCCTGCCACTTTTCAGCGTTGCATGATGGCCATCTTCTCAGACATGCTGGAGCAGAGTATGGAGGTTTTTATGGATGATTTTTCTGTGTTTGGAGATTCTTTTGACCATTGTTTGCAAAATTTGAAACAGGTATTACAAAGGTGCGAAGATACAAACCTGGTACTCAACTGGGAGAAATGTCACTTCATGGTGCAAGAAGGCATTGTTCTTGGACACCGGATCTCACAAAAGGGATTGAGGTAGACAAAGCAAAGATCGAGACAATTGAGAAACTACCTCCACCAACATCTGTAAAAGGGATTCGAAGTTTTCTTGGACATGCAGGTTTTTACAGGAGATTTATCAAAGACTTTTCCAAGATTGCCAAACCTCTTTGTAATCTTCTGGAAAAGGATGTGCCTTTTAACTTTACCAAAGAATGCCAGGAAGCTTTCAAGATTTTAAAACAGAAACTGATTTCTGCCCCCATCATTGTAGCACCAGATTGGACCCTTCCATTCGAGGTAATGTGTGATGCTAGTGATTTTGCTGTAGGTGCAGTTTTGGGACAACGCAAAGCAAAGATTTTCCACACCATTTACTACTCCAGTAGAACTCTGAATGAAGCTCAACTCAACTACACAACCACTGAAAAGGAATTGCTTGCAGTTGTGTACGCTTTTGATAAATTTCGTTCTTATCTGTTGGGTCCCAAAGTGGTGGTCTACACAGATCATTCAGCAATCAAATATCTTATCACAAAGAAAGATGCCAAACCCAGATTGATTCGTTGGATTCTTCTTTTGCAAGAATTCGACGTGGAGATCAGAGACAGGAAAGGAACAGAGAATCAGGTGGCAGATCATCTATCAAGGCTCGAGAATGGAGAAACAGCTGACAAAGATCCATCAATAAAGAAACTTTTCCTGATGAACAATTATTTTCCATAAATCAACAGGAAGTCCCTTGGTATGCTGACTATGTCAATTACATTGTGTCAGGTAAATGGCCGTTGGAATGGACAACTCAGCAACGGAAAAAGTTCTTCAAAGAAGTCAAGCACTATGTCTGGGATGAGCCGTACCTGTTCAAACGGTGTGCTGATCAATTATTGAGACGGTGTGTTCCACATAAGGAAGTCAACAGTGTTTTGCAACACTGTCATTCATCACCATATGGCGGACATTTCAGCGGAAACAAAACTGCAGCTAAAGTCCTACAATCAGGTTTGTTCTGGCCCACACTCTTTAAAGATGCTTATCTTTTTGCTTTTCAATGTGACAGGTGCCAGAGAACGGGGAATATTTCCAGGAGAAATGAAGGACCGTTGCAAAACATTCTGGAAGTGGAGATATTCGATGTATGGGGTATTGATTTCATGGGACCCTTTGTTCCATCATTTGGAAACTTGTACATCCTGGTTGCTGTAGACTATGTTTCCAAATGGGTCGAAGCAATTGCATTGCCATCCAATGATTCAAAAGTGGTGATCAAATTCCTGAAAAAGAACATTTTCACTAGATTTGGAACCCCTCGGGCAATTATCAGCGATGGTGGCTCACATTTCTGCAACAAATATTTCGATGCACTCCTATCCAAATACGGAGTTACTCACAAAATTGCCACAGCTTACCATCCACAGTCAAATGGACAGGTTGAGGTTTCAAACAGGGAGATCAAAAGAATCCTAGAAAGAACCGTTGGATCGACAAGGAGGGACTGGTCAACAAAACTAGATGATGCATTATGGGCCTACAGAACAGCTTACAAGACACCCATTGGTATGTCCCCATATCGATTGGTGTTTGGGAAAGCATGCCATCTGCCAGTTGAGCTTGAACACAAGGCGTACTGGGCACTAAAGAAGTTGAATCTTGACTCACAAGCTGCAGGAGAGAAAAGACTTCACCAACTCAACGAATTGGAGGAATTTCGCCTACAGGCTTATGACAATGCCAAATTATACAAGGAAAAGACCAAAAAATGGCATGACCAAAAAATAGTGCACAGACAGTTGGAACCAAGGCAGCAGGTGTTGTTATACAACTCAAGGCTGAAACTTTTTCCTGGAAAGTTGAAATCTAGGTGGTCCGGACCATTTGTGATTACTCAGGTTTTACCATATGGAGCTGTTGAGTTACTGGATCCCAAAACCAACAACACATTCAAAGTTAACAGTCAGCGTGTCAAGCACTACTGGGGAGAACCGTTGGAACGACAAAAAGAAAGTGTCACACTTTCAGATCCAGCATAAACATTCGAGAAGTCAAGTCTAGCTGACGACTCTTAAACTTAGCGCTCGCAGGGAGGCAACCCATGCAATTTTTGTATATATTGTGATTTGGTGTGATTTACTTTGTGTGTTTAGTTTTTGCAGTTTAAGACATTTCAAGATGGAAGAAGCTCTCGCAAGTCTTCACAAGCAATTTCCTTCTCTCCTCAAAAATCTCTGATGAAAGTTTACAAAGCTCGCTTGGAACGAATGAGACTACTAATGATCAAAGGTATTCCTACTGATATTTGTTGGGTAATCGAAGCACGTATCCGTCTAGCAGGTGAGTTTTCTGAGAATTGTAGTTCTTATTTACCTGGTTTTGGAAAAAGCACCTATGCAAAGAAACGAAGAGCTAAACAAATGGGTGTTTGTTACAAATGTGCACGATGGAATTGCAATACTCGTTGTCATTCTTTTGGAATGGTGTCTGTTAATCGCGAAGACAAAATTAAATTCATTAGGGATGGTGAGTAAGGAGTCTTTAGAGTTTAGATGATATATCTTCGACTCTTGAGACGCATCCCAGTGGATATGTTCACATAGAATTTCGCAGATTACATACACAATTTCAAAACGAAAAACAACAGTTAAGTCTTGGGAATCTGACTAAAAAAGACCCTGTTTGCCAATTTATAAGAAAATTGGATGGGAAGCTTGTCCCTGACGCATAGACGTCAATCAAAGCTGTTACTTTTCTTGTAAATATTATATCTTTTTGTTTTTTCCTAAATAATTGTTTTGTTTTGTTTATTTTCCCCGACAGGATCCAGACCTTTTTGACTAATCACGATATTATTTCGCTACTAATCTTCCTCTGGAAGATACTTGTGCTATTTTATTCACCCTTTTCAGGTACTATAAATTCAGCCCGTCATTGCACTCTTGAAGGCATCCTGATTTGAAAAAGAAATACATTAAAAATGGAAGCCACTTCAAGAAGACAAGTTGAAAACATTTGTGTGTTTGCTTGGTGGTAGTGTTGGTACTAAACCACAATACATAGAAGCAGCACAGGAATTGGGTCGAGTCTTAGCAGCAAGGAATATGAACCTAATATATGGCGGAGGAAATCTCGGACTTATGGGGATCGTCTCAAAGGCTGTACAGGAAGGAGGCAGTCATGTTTTGGGAATCGTCCCAAAACCCTTGGCAGAGGCAAATCTTATTGAACCAACAAACGGAGAAGAACTAATTGTGCCAGGTATGTCTGAACGACTGGTAGAAATGATTAACCGTTCTGATGCTTTTATTGCTTTGCCAGGTGGCTTGGGTACATTGGAGGAAATTTTTATAGTACTATCTTGGGCGAACCTGAACATACACCAGAAACCAATTGGGCTGTACAACGTTGATGGGTTTTACGATTTTCTTTGTGTGTTTCTTGATGATGCTCGGAGAAATGGTCGTTGTCAAAGCCTATGAAAGAACTCCTCTTTACTGCCAGAACTGCTCCAGATCTAATAGACCAACTCATAGCCTATGAACCGAAAGTTGATCCTATCATTTCAAAGATAAAATGGTCCGAGGATGATCGTGGTAAGAGGCGTAGGATTAATCTGGATCTTAACCTTTAATTTCCTGTAGAATTTCAACTAATCAGGTACTATCTTCTAAACTCTTCTTCTACTTTTTAAGACATTGGGGACAATGTCTCATTTAGGTTTGGGGGTGAGGTATAGTTAATAGTACTTGTTTGTATTGTGTTTTTATTTTTAGTCCAAAATTTTTCGAAAAATACAAAAAAATTAAAAAAATTAATAAAAACAAAGGGCATATTTAAAGCTAGGTGATGGTTTGGTGTCTTCCTTCACTCACTACCTTTTTATAAGGAAAAGCTGTGGAGGCACCTAGATAATCATTCACTTGTAGCGTGTTGTGACAGACTAGTTTGGAGGACTCGTTGTTTATTCCTGACAACAAGCGATAAGAGCCTAAGGGGCTAGGGTACTTAAGTGAGCCTCGCTCCACCTTCCCTCTGGGGAATCTACAACGGGAAGTCCATTCGACAGTTAATCACACACCATAAACTGAGCCTTTGATTAAACTTCTAAAAAACATGTAAATTATAGTTATATGACTAGTAGAAATGTTTGGTTGTTATGTTGACTAAAAAGATGAAATTGGTAAGAAATAGCTGTGTAAGGAATTTCCACTCCTGAGACGTATTTCAAACCTAATTCAAAACAAGTTAATTTTTGTTTATTCACTTTTGAATTATTAAATCTGTAAATTCTCCATAAAACTGATAAAATGAATCTTCATATACTTAGTTAGCAGATATTATCAACATACATAGTAACATACGGACATGAGCTGTAATTGAAAAGTTTGTAATATTCCGTGCTCTAGTTTAATTGGAAGAAGCATCTATAAATAGTAATGAATAAAAAAAAAAAAAAAAAAAACATCTGAGATCCGAGTTATTAAGTCTGTAAGGGTATTTTACCTAGTGCCCTAAAACCAACTGGTTTGGGAGTCATTGGCCCAAAGCTTGTTACATGGATCAAAAAGATGATAGAAAATAAATATATATATATACTTATATCTGAAGTCTGAGTAATTAAGTCCTTAGGGGTGTCTTAACACCTGATGCCCTAAAGCCAACTGGTTTGGGAGTCACCGACCCAAAGCTCGCTACATAGACGGAAGGTATTGTATATAAATAAAAAATAGAGAAAAAATCAAAGAAAAAATCAGAAAAATCAGAAAAATTATTCCATTGCTACAAAAGGTGTGAAATCTGATAGAACTTTAGGACAAAAATATTACTCTCTTATCAACTGCACTTATAACTGTTGTGGGCAAAAATGAGTTGTTTAATTTTGTTGGCTGTGTATATGAAGAATGGTAAAAATAATCGGAGAATTTACTTATTTAGTAATTTAGAATGAAACAAAACATCTAGTAACTTGGATTAGAAATTTCACCTGATTAGTCACTAACATCTTTATTCTCTTTTCGCTTGTCTTTTTGCTTTTGTGTGCATTAGTTTTCACTACCTTTTTACTTTTATAAAATGTTGTGGGTATCATTGCTGTAAACCTTCACGAGACTACAACTCGTCCACTAGGGACACCTAGGGGTTTAAAGGCTTGTTGCATACGCTAAATGCAACCGTGATCCCTACGAAAGTGGCTTAGTGAAATTTTATTATGTTATTTTATTCTGTATTTTGCTCGAGGACTAGCAAAATGTTAGGTTTGGGGGTGTGATGAGTGGTATTTCTATCACTATTTCCCACTCATTTAACTTAATATTTTGTATAGTTTCTTGAGTTTTGTGAATATTTTGATGTGTTTTGTGTTATTTTGTAGATAAATAAAGTTTCAGGACATTCTGGAGGTGTTTTGGGGCAAATGGACAAAATTGGACAAAAAGGGCAAAATCGTCATTTCAGCGTCGCGCCGCCCAGACCTTCAGCGTCGCGACGCCAGCGTGCGCCGAATCTGCTAACATGCGCCGGGTCCACAAATCAGAATCTGAGAAAAGTTGACTTTGCTAACGTGCGCCGTGCCACGTGTCACCATCACAACGGAGATGCTAAAATGCGCCGTGCCACGTGCACGCACATCATACTCACGCAGCCCCATGTGCCACCAGTCATCGTCCACCACATCCAACATCACGCAGCGTCACAGTCAACGCCAGTCAGTCATGCCACGTCACACATCAGCCAATCACACAGCGCGCCACGTGGCACCACTCATTCGTCTGACGGCCACCGCCCCACGTTCGCCACGTCGCCTTCCACATCATCAAGTGACGTAAGCAATGACGTCATGAACAGTTGACACGTCACAGTGACGCAAGCAATGACGTCATGAACAGTGCCACGTCATCGGATAAGATTCTGAGCCGACCAACCAGCGCGTGACACGTGTCTTACTGTAGCCAGCGTCGCGACGCTAGTGCAATTTGGGCGTCGCGACGCTGGAGCCTTATCCGAGCCTATAAATAGAGATCGAATTTTCATAATTCAGTGTACCATTTTCTCTCACTTCTTAGTTCTAAATTGAGAGTTTCTCTCTCTAGTTCTTTAAATTCAAGTTTTGTAATTACTTTTTAATAGTAATAATAATTTACTTTCTTTATTTTACAGTTTATACTACTCATAATGAGGAGGTAACGTCCCTTTGTTAGGGTAAAAGGTAATTCTTTTACTTTTACTTCTTAGATTATTCTCCCATAATTATAATATATTCAAGTTTTAAATTGACTTAATCAAGATACCGCCAGATTGGTCGGTGGGTAATAAAATTCATATTCCGCCTTTATGGCTGGTTGTTTTCATATTCCGCCTTTATGGCTGGTTTTTTCACTCCGCCTATATGGCTGGTTTATATTAATGATTCCGCCTTTATGGCTGGTTGTTTTCATATTCCGCCTTTATGGCTGGTTGTTTTTAACTGATTAAATCAATATACCGCCTATATGGCTGGTTAATAATATTTTGCAAAGCTTATATTATATTATGGGAGAAATCTAATTAGTATTAGTAGAAGTAATTCCTTTTATCTTAGCAATTTTATTTTATTTCACTTTCAGCATTTATTTTACCGCATTCACTTTATGCAATTTTATTATAACTCTTTTTAAAGTTTTAAGCCCTAGTTATGTGTCATAACTAAGTTAGTATCTAGGGTTGTGATAAAATTCAATATCACGGGTTTATAAGGTTAGATTATAATTTGGGTAATATAAAGAAATATTTATTGAGTCTTAATCTTAATGCTCTTTAATTAACTGGCCATTAATTAAATTGATTAGGTAAACTTAAAATGAACTAGACATAGGGATTTTAAGTTTAAAACCTTAGACTCAATAGCCCACGATCTTCCTTAAGGATAGATAACCCTTTTAATAGATTTCCTTACAGGATAGGAATATACCTGTCGGGCGAGGGTAGCCATAATTGGAATTTAATCTTAATGAATCTAGGTAATTTGGTTGACATAGACATATGGTTCAATTGGATTATACTAGGTATTTGTAATTGACCATCGGAAGAGGCTTTTACATAATTAGTGTTCCAGGTTAATAAATCAATATTTTACCCAACTATAAGATAACTACTTCATCTTTAAATAATATTGGAATAAATCACAACCCTAGATAGTTTTTAATATTGAATTTTCTTAAAATCTACCTTCAAACAATTTCATTTACTTGTCTTTAAATTTAGAATCGTCGCTATTTCAAATCAAATTAAACAAACTGTTAGATACTAGTAATCATTTAACCTCATTAAATTAATAACTTAGGTATTAAGTCCTCGTGGGATCGATACTTTTTATACTACTTGAACGATACGTACGCTTGCGTTATACGTGTGTGTTTACGCCGGTCAGTTCCATCCAATACCACAAAAGAGAAACAATTATTCGCTCATCCGGAATTCACATCATGCCTCAATAAATGCTCTCATGCGATAATATATTTAAAATAGATAAACGGAACGAAAGATAATAAATAAAGAAGGTGCCTTCAGGTCTAACCTATTTTGTCGTCCTCGAAAGCGGTTACACGGACGTCGGAAGGGTTGATGTTCCGTAACTTTCTGGTTCACTAATCCAACGTTTTCCTCGATGTTTGTTCTGTCTGGGCTGCTGTTTTTCCCTCCGTTTGCTGCTATTTTTGTTGTTTTTTCTGGTTCATGTTTTAAGGTTATAGGGGGACTGTTTTGGCGTTATTTAAGGGTATTGGGGCTTGTGTTTGGGGCTTTTTTTGATGTAGTTAGGGCAAATTCTGAAATGTTTCAGGGGCAACATTTTTTGGTGATGTTTGGGATAGTTTTCACGGTAATTTGAGGGTTATTTGAGGCGAAATTAGGACTGTTGTAGGGCTGATTTTAGGCTGGTTAGGGGGCTGTGTTATGTGCGTTTGAAGGAGTTGAAGGCTGTGGTGTCGAGTGAGGGCTTGTGCGTTGAAGGGGGGAAGATGACGTGTTGAGTGGTGATTAAAGGGATGGGGTAAATGACGTGTTGAAGAGGGTGTTTTACGTGTTGAAGGCTTAGGGACGTGAGGGGTATGAGGCTGCTACGTGGTCAGTGAATGAAGTGGTGAGGACGTGTGGCTGTTGGCGTGAAGGGCTGCTATGTGTGAGAGTTGATGGATGTGGTGTTGTGTGCTGATTTGAATGTTGAGAGCTAGGGTTTATTAGGCTTGTTGTTATGGCGTGAACCGGTGAGGGAAATGTGAAGGCATGTGAGGTGCCGAGAGAGGAGAGAAGGGCATGTTTAGGGTTATTATTCTTTCGTAGTTTTTGTCTTTGTCGTGAATGAGCTCCAGCCTTAGGGTTGCATTTTGTGTTATAATTTATAGTTGTTAATTAGGGTTAGGGTTGTGCATGGGTTTTGAAAAGGAAGCAAAATCAAGTAAATTAGGGATGGATTAATTAGATTATTTTAGGCAAGAATATTTATATTTTTGGTGAGGAATTTCTTTAAATTGGTGAGTGATTTATGTAAATTAGGAAGTGATTTATTTAAATTAGGAATTTTATTTGATATGATTTTAATTTAATTTAATTTCAATTTAATTGGTTTTAATTTTAATTTGTGACATGTTTTAATTATTTCTTGGATTGGGCTTGGTGTGTGTCTTAGTGATGTGTGGGCTAAGGGTGTGTTTTAAAACAGAAGTCCAACTAGCTAACCCGAATCACAACGAGCGAATAAAATCCAACAAAATACTTATTTCTGTCTTTTCCCTTCCGACGTCCGTTTCCCGCGACTTAAAAGGTAGTGCCTCTAAATGAGACTCATCATAGGGACTTACATGCAAAAATACAGTGCCTAAATCATGTACTCACCACCCCGATCTGATCGAAGGTATTTCAAGAGTTTTCCGGTTTGTTTCTCTACTTCAAATTGGTATTCTTTGAACTTTTCAAAAGTTTCCGATTTATGTTTCATAAGAAACACATAACCATATCGTGACAAATCATCGATAAAGTTACAAAGTATTGAAACCCACCCATGGCAGTATGATTTATAGGACCACATACATCGGAATGCACAAGTTCCAATAAATCATCAGCACGGTGTCCAACACCACTAAATGAGGATTTGGTCATTTTACCTTGAATACAATATTCACAAACTGGTAAAGGTTCTATGGTTAGATTCGATATCACATCATCCTTAACTAGTTTGGTTAGGCGTTTTATGCCTATATGACCTAATCTCATATGCCAAAGTTCTGTGTTATTTATTTCATCCGATCTTTTCCTTTTAAATTTCTCTATATTAAAGACATCACGAATTTTTGTAAGAATGTAATATCCATCAACCATGGGACATGAAACAAGCAAAACATTCATATTATCATATAAATTTAAAAGACCATCTTTAATATTTACATGAAATCCTTCACTGTCAAGTACAGGAAGCGAAATGATTTGTCGTATCATATTAGGCACAAAATAACAGTTATTAAGTTTAATATTACATTCATCAGAGAGTTTCAAAAACAAAGTTCCTACTGCTTCAACTTGTAGAGAATCTTCATTCCCTACTCGCAGCTGGATCTCTCCCGGCTTTAATCTTCTAGTTTCTCTCAGATCTTGCAACGAATTGCAGATATGAGAAGGACAAACGATGTCTAACACCCAAGTCGAACTAGAATCAAAAGCAAGTGTAATCTCAATAATAGGAAAGCAAATACCTGAGGGAGCTTTCTTCAAAGAAGCTAAATATTTCGGATAGTTGTGTTTCCAGTGTCCAAGCTGTTGGACAAAATGACCCATAGCGTCACTATTTGCACAGATCATTGTGTTGTTGTAGCAAATTAACTATGTGACAAAGAAATTGCACTCTCATCATTTGTGATTAGATCACCATAGATATATAAATGAAGAGAGGTCCCTATGATTAGTACCTGGACTGAGAATGATATGAGACAGTATCAGTCCCCGAAGGTTTAATCATTAAATATCCCTAGCCGGAGTATTATCGAGAATGGACATCGATAATGTGGAATAGGCTAGTATTGCACTTGTGCGCGTTGTGAGGGCACAACGGCATAGTTCTCATATATATAAGTATTGGATACTTATGCAAGTGCGATAGGAGGTCGTGTTTCACCGACGGTACGGGAAACAGCTTCGCTCTGGATAGACCCCTCGGAATCCCATTGGTAATATGACTATGTGTCTATGGAGGCCGAAATCAAGGTAGGTGTGTATGGTCTTAACCTGAGACTTACATCGCAAATACTTACGATAATCGATAGACTTTGGTCTTGGTGGTAGGGGACTTTAAACGGGTTCTGTGTACACCACTTCTCGGTTTATCAGAGAGTCGTAGTGTATTGGATGTGATGTCAAGACGGAAGTATCACTTCAGTCATATTGGAGATGATGTCACGCAGGATACGGTACTAGTGCTCTTGAGTGCTGCGCAGCCAATCAGGATATTATGACCAGGTCATGAATATCCGATTATAGAGACTATGTTACCAGACATCTGATATGTGCTTCGGACGGGGCAGACACTTATCCAGCCCCAGCCCTAGTACGTGATTATCCGATACTGGACTAATATCCACAATACAATCGTATACTACGCTTGATACAGATCTTACTATTCATTGGATGAATATCACCGGAGAATTGGGTAGACATCGTGCTTTGCTAGGAGCCGACCTTGTCTCGTAAATCGGTAGAACGTAGTACTTGGTACGTACGTGATTCGGATACTCCGACGACCCTTTTTCTACCAATGCATCCGGAGATCTCATGGGTCGCTTCCCGATAATCCACCGATGACGCACAACTCGCACTCTTGAATAATCTGGGATTATATAGAAGAGAGAGAAAATTAATCTAGGATTAATTACGGAGATATTTTATCTAGGATAAAATATCGTCTAGAGAGAGATAACGATTAATTTGGAATTAATCGGTAAATTAATATATTCGATATATCAAACGAAATTAGATTTCGACGCGGAATTAAAATTAGATTTTAATTCGGGTGAACGAATTAATTTAGAATTAATTCATTAGCGACGTGAATAGTGAATTCGCTAGGCGTAATCATTTAATTACGACGCGACGGAAAAATCGTTAATTTGGAATTAACGAACCCGAGCCCGAGTGTGATTGCGAGCGCATTCGTATTTCGAATTCGAGTGCGGCGACGCAAGTCACATCAAGCGTCAAATCAATCGTCACATCAAGCGTCAAATCAAAAATCACTTTGAGTGATTGATTGATTTGATTAATGGATTGAGTGAAAGACACTCAACATGTCACTTTAATAAAGTAGATGTGACTTGATGGACATGATGTGTACTTGATGGACTTTTGACTTTGGAGTGTGGAACACTCAAAGTCATTACAATTGATTTAATTTGTTTTTTAAAAGCAAATTAAATGGTAAAAACATTTGTTAATTTTTGGAAAATATATAAACAAATGTTATACCATTTTTGTAATAAGTCTTTACACAATTTTCATCTCTCTCTCTCTCACCATTTTCTCTCTTCCTCTCACGCAAAAATGGAACATTTCTTCACTGGTTTTGAACCAGAAAAACGTGACACTAAAGGGAAGCAAAGAGTGGGTTTTCATGGTGAAAATTCAAGTGCTAGCACACTTACGAGTCTTGCGAAGGTGGTAGGGAGGTTCGCCCATGAGCCGGGATCCATCGGACGAAGCTCGGAGCTCCGTTTCTCAGCTCAAAATTCTGATTTGGTGGACAATGGACTGTTGCAGTGGCGTGAGCAAGGCAGTGCGTTTTTGGCCTTCATTCGTCTCCAAATCGACTCAACCGATCGATGTGAGTATTCCGCTATCTCCATTGATGTATTCATGCATGATTTTCATTGCTTGTTTGATCTTGGGACCTAGATTTTAACCTACAATGGCATCAAGAGCCTTAGGTTCAAGCATGAAAATGTAGGGCTTAAAATTTGGGTAAATGTTTGTTGAGCATGATTTGAATTAATTGATTGTTTAAGTATGCTTATAACATGTTTAATTTCATTTTGGTTGGACCAATTTGTTGAAAAATGATTTGGAATTATTTTCCCCAAATCTTACCTTGGCCGAATTTGTGAGTCATATAGGAGTTCTTGGAATTTTTCATTTTAATTCATTGGATGAGTTATAATGATAAAGGATGATGTTAATTTGAAGTCAATTTGATTGAATTTGAGTTGAACAAAAATCCCCAATTTGCTTCACCTTGCCGAATATAATAGCCCTTGATGTCTTGGTATTTTTTGATTTTGTGACATTGGATGTGTATGAAATCAAATTTGATGTTGATTTAATGTCGATTGTGGGTTCGATTGGATCGAAACCGAATCGGACCCAAAATCCTCTTTGGCCGAGAGCTTTTAAGCATGTAGATGGGTTTGATTTTTCAATTGTGTGTTGGACATGTAATAATGAATTAAGCATGATTAATTGGACTAATATGGTGTTTTAGAAATATTGATTTAGTTGATTAATCATGTAATACACTTTAGTTTAATTGAATGTGAAAATTGGATTTTTGGATTTAATTAATTGGGCCTAATTTTGGAGATTAGAATTTGAAGTTGTAATTGGGCCTATTGGGCTTGATTTATCAAGTTTGGTTTAGGCCAAATGGATTGGATCCAATTGGGCCCAAAACCTTAACCATAAGCCCAAATGCGACTAATGAACCTTTAATGTTCAATTGGGCCTAATGGGCCGAAATTGATTTCTAAGGCATTTTGGGTGATTCCACTATTGGGCTTTGGTTGCCGAAGCCCATGCCTAAAGAAATTAATTGAAGCCCATTAGACTTAAATTAAATTGACGTTGGACGTTAATCGGACTTTGAGTCCCGACGCGATTGAATTTGGAATTTAAATCGTAAAAGGTTTATTAATATAAAGTGCAATATTTAATTGGGAATTGAATAGTGAATTAGTATTAAATACATATTAAATTGGATTTAATTATGTAGTTTAATTTAATTCATGAATTCGTACTTTGAGTACTTATTCGCAAAAACGAGTTTGACTCGATCAAAATCAAATCGTTGTTTGAACATTGGATGATCACTTAATTATCAGATTAATTAATTTGATTAGATTGATTGATAGCATGCTTATGTGTGTGAATACGTGGTTGTGTTGAATGAATAATGTATATCGGATGGATATTAGTTGGGTGGGCAATTTTAGAAATTGTTGTAATAAATTCGATTTATTAAATTGGACCTGCGTGTCCAGCCTTATCACCTTCATTCTCTTTGTATTCTCTTCTCACCTATTCCCCTCTATGTATATGAGGTTTCTTTAGAAGTGTAGTGTAACGGGTAGAAGTAATACAAGTGCTAGCTTTAGTGAGAAAGGGAGAGATTTGATCTAGGATCAATGTGTAAGTATCCATCCGCATATCATTATTATTTATTTTCATATACGCTTTATTATGTATTTAGAATGCATGTTTAAGGGTGTATGATGATGAGACCTTAACAAAGATAATTAAATTGGTAGCCAATTTGCACGCGAAAATCCCTCAATATATATCATGCGTCATTTCCTTCCATTGAGTGATTCTTGCTCAAGATCGGAGATTGTCAGGGGTTGTTTTTGGCCAAAGTCAAGCCCTTGTCAGTCAAAGATGTGCTTTAATCACGAGGCTTTGTTATATATCGGTGTCGTGTCCAAGTTGTGGTTTGTTTGGCCAAAGTCAAGACCACTTCTTGTCCATAGACATTTGATTACGAAGCTTCCCTGTCAATGGGTCCACGCTTGACTGGGATCACTAGGTTTGTTATTGTGCCAAAGCCAAGGCCTAGTTGATTCAGAGGAAAACGGGTAGGGTATATATTCGATATATAGGCATATATTAGATATATGTTTCGGACTTGGATGTCCACCTACTGGATCTAGGAGTTGGATGGGATCCAGTTGATCTTCGACATCTACCTTGTTGATTATCATACAATTTTTTGTTTGACCAAAGTCAGGATTGTATGATACTTTAACGGGATCCTAGCCCACTAGGAAACACGGTTTCCCGAGTACTCCACAGAGGGTTAGAGACTCGACGAAAAATAGTGGGAGGCAAGTATTGAATTTGCAACATTCGTTCGAATACTCGCTAAAACACGCTCATTTTTTTTACTCGTCATATAATCAAAAGTATTAGTCGGACTAATATTTTATGTTGTTTTAAAAATATATATAGTTGGACTATATACAAACTCATTCAATATATAGTTGATTTTGTAATTGGATTATAGTAATCAAATAATTGAATTAAATGATAGTTGATTTTATAATGGGATTATAGTAATCAATATTAAAATTATAGTTGATTAAATAATTGGATTATTGTAATCATTATAATAAATAGTACCTTAATAATTTGATTAAATAGTTGGACTATTAAAATCAAGTAAAGAATTGAAAAGGTTGAATATTTAAAATATATAATCCTTGGATTAAATGTTTTAAATGATTTAATTTTCAATTGGGAATAAATAAATGGGTTACTTTATTGGATAAAATAACTTATTATTACTAAACCCATAATTAAGCAATAGTAGAGCATAAAATCTTTGGAAGATTTATGTGATGATGACTTTAGTGCTTAATTAATATACTTATAATAAATCTATCTTTGGATTTAAAAGTATTAAAGTTTGCAATTGGGCATGTAGCACAAGGTGCACATCGTTTCGACATTCCGAAACCCAAGGCTTGGCCAAAGGTTTGTGGAACATTGAAAAATGATGATTGACATATCCCAAAAGTGACTACCATTTGGATATGGAAGACACGAAGGAATTAAAGAAAGGGCGAGGCTCTGACTTTAAATATATTTGTCTAAGTTATGTTCACTACTAGTATTGAAATTAGATTTTAAATACTTAAGTGTGGTACATAAAATATATATGTATTGATGTTCAGAATCCGCTATGAGCAGGATACCGACTTCAAGCCGAGATTTCTCTGCGAATCGGAAACGGGACGGAAGTCGCTGTTTCGACCGTGGATACCTAAGTTTAGGAACTACCCTTCGGGTATGTACTTAAATTAGGAACTGTTATAATGTAACTAGTTTGACTAGATACAATATCTCTATATCAATGTTTAATCCGTTGCGGATAAAACCTTTATATTCTAGAACACTAAGTGTTTTATTATATAAAAACGACACTGAGATAAACACATTAGATGTAAATAACAGAATTTATTTTGAATATAAATAAAATCTCAAACAATATAAAATGACAAATAAATAGCTCATATTGATTTGATCAATAGAGACTTATTTGTGGCATTGTTGTCTGGGACACAATTAAATGAGACTCGTATATCCACACTTTTGAAGAGTGGGTACTAGGACTGATTTGACTATTCAAATAAGGTCTACGAATCTAGTTTACTAGGTAAAGTACCTAAAATACTATTTACTAGGTAATAGTGTAAAGGCCACCGATCTGTAAGCCCTATTCATGGTGAAGTTAGTGGGCCCATATCTAGCTAGGCTAGATGTGAACATGAATATTTCGTGACCTTAACGGATGTGGCATCACGTTATGGTTATGTGTTTCTTTTGAAGAACACAAATCCGAAACTTTGAGTTTCGACACGAAGTATACAAACAGATCGGCTATAGTATTATACCGCTACGGTAAGACCGTATTGGTAAATACTTAAGCAGTAAGTTTCATACGTACATGAAAGAGTACGGTATTCTTTCACATGAGGACTCCTCCCGAAACACGTCAGTTAGACGGACGGTGTGTCCGAACTAAAATCAAATTTTGTTGGACATGATAAGGTTTATCATGAGTCGCTTTGAGCTATTGTTTCCTTCAATAGGATATGTATTAACAGTGCAAAACTTATTTAGAATAAGGTTCCATGAAAATCTGTTTGACAGATGTCATATAGGATATGAATAGGGAAGAAACAAGGTTTCTCATTCCTGATAATTTGGGTATGCCAGGCATGACGTTTGAATGATACCAAACTAAAAGACCCAAATTGGATAAGTGCCAATATAGGTTTTCCTAAGGGAAACATTAAGTATAGTACTTGTAATTCTCACATGAGAACAATGTGATTGTTGCTCACCATGCGGTTTTTCCTGAGAGGAATACCGATATGCAGTGGTCAGTGGGAGGATAGTGATACTCGATGAAAATCGGAGTAATAATATTCAAAGCACGAAGTCCTTAATGGAACACAAACAGTTCATCAATGATGAACTGTACCATTAATCTTCAAATACACAAGAAACTTCGTAGATCGGATAGAGTCAGAAAACAACCTAGGGTATGGGTTTCTGATCTAACCTCATTAAGATGTCAATTATGAAGGTATATCCACCGACTACGTTTTGAGGAAGTGATACGAGGTAGGTATCGACTCCCTGTTATGGCAAAGTGCCATGAGTCCGAAATGGATTCCATGTATAACGACTATTATGGATACTAGTTGTTGTACCACAAGGCATTGTGACTATTGGTACATTAAACGTCTTCAAGGAAGACATACATGGAAGGCAACATACAAACGTACAAAGCTGGGTTTATGACGGAAATGTATCGTTATCAACATTGTGTTAATAACGGTTCAACCTTTTAGCTGTTGCCATGATAAATCCATTTTGAAGATGCTTGTTGATAACTGCGTATTTCATTCATGAAATATGTCAGTTACAGATCAAATCGCTTTCCTTAAAAGGAAACCTTTTGGAGGATGTTTACAATATCCTGACGATTTTGTATAACCGACAAACAAGGTTTACGGGTTATTCGATCCATGTTTGGATTGAAGCAAGCATATGGTTCTTGGAACTGACGTTTTGATGTAATCATAATGGTTTATGATTTAATTCAAAACGAAATGATTCTTGTGTATATAAGGAGGTTAGTGGGAGCGCACTGACAGTGAAATTCCCATAAAACAATTGGTAAAAGCTTGGCTTTCATAGATATTCTTTCAATAGAAATTCTTCGTAGAATTCTGGGGAGTAACAACCTTTATTCATGGAATAAAGATCTACTGGGATAGATTTGGAGTTGTTAACACTCTCTGGGAAATTGTACATTTAAAATGTACTTGTATTGGTGTCTCATACGCTTCGAGCATATGGAGTCACAATCGAGTCAATCCAAGTGATAGTCACTGGATTGAAGTTAAGAACATCTGTTAGTATCTTAGAGAACTAAAGATGTTGTCTTAAACTATGGAGAAGGAAAACTTGAAGTGACTGGGATCACTGCTACAAGTTTCCAAACAATTAAATACTACGGTACTATAAAGTTTGCATAACGGGACAGTGAGCTGGAAATCTTCCGAGCAAGATAACTGTTGCCGAATAAACAACAAATGCGGATTATTGCTGCAGCTGAGGCAGCAATAAAAGCCATTTGGGTTGAAAATAAATCTAATTAGATTAGATATAGTTCTGTTAGCGGCTGAGCTAGGCGTCAGCACAGGCTAAGGAATTAAAGGTCTCATCGACGATCCAGATATATACTTCTATATCATCTGATTCTTTCGGATCATACATCGTGGCGATGTGATGATCGTGTAAATCGCGTCAGACGATAATTAAACAAATCCGCTGATGAAAACCTTTCCTCAGCAATTTGAGTGAACCGTACATAGTTCGGGTGTGGGACACTTGAGTGACTGGCTATGTGCCAAGTGGGAGATTGTTGGACAAAATGACCCATAGCGTCACTATTTGCACAGATCATTGTGTTGTTGTAGCAAATTAACTATGTGACAAAGAAATTGCACTCTCATCATTTGTGATTAGATCACCATAGATATATAAATGAAGAGAGGTCCCTATGATTAGTACCTGGACTGAGAATGATATGAGACAGTATCAGTCCCCGAAGGTTTAATCATTAAATATCCCTAGCCGGAGTATTATCGAGAATGGACATCGATAATGCGGAATAGGCTAGTATTGCACTTGTGCGCGTTGTGAGGGCACAACGGCATAGTTCTCATATATATAAGTATTGGATACTTATGCAAGTGCGATAGGAGGTCGTGTTTCACCGACGGTACGGGAAACAGCTTCGCTCTGGATAGACCCCTCGGAATCTCATTGGTAATATGACTATGTGTCTATGGGAGGCCGAAATCAAGGTAGGTGTGTATGGTCTTAACCTGAGACTTACATCGCAAATACTTACGATAATCGATAGACTTTGGTCTTGGTGGTAGGGGACTTTAAACGGGTTCTGTGTACACCACTTCTGGGTTTATCAGAGAGTCGTAGTGTATTGGATGTGATGTCAAGACGGAAGTATCACTTCAGTCATATTGGAGATGATGTCACGCAGGATACGGTACTAGTGCTCTTGAGTGCTGCGCAGCCAATCAGGATATTATGACCAGGTCATGAATATCCGATTATAGAGACTATGTTACCAGACATCCGATATGTGCTTCGGACGGGGCAGACACTTATCCAGCCCCAGCCCTAGTACGTGATTATCTGATACTGGACTAATATCCACAATACAATCGTATACTACGCTTGAAACAGATCTTACTATTCATTGGATGAATATCACCGGAGAATTGGGTAGACATCGTGCTTTGCTAGGAGCCGACCTTGTCTCGTAAATCGGTAGAACGTAGTACTTGGTACGTACGTGATTCGGATACTCCGACGACCCTTTTACTACCAATGCATCCGGAGATCTCATGGGTCGCTTCCCGATAATCCACCGATGACGCACAACTCGCACTCTTGAATAATCTGGGATTATATAGAAGAGAGAGAAAATTAATCTAGGATTAATTACGGAGATATTTTATCTAGGATAAAATATCGTCTAGAGAGAGATAACGATTAATTTGGAATTAATCGGTAAATTAATATATTCGATATATCAAACGAAATTAGATTTCGACGCGGAATTAAAATTAGATTTTAATTCGGGTGAACGAATTAATTTAGAATTAATTCATTAGCGACGTGAATAGTGAATTCGCTAGGCGTAATCATTTAATTACGACGCGACGGAAAAATCATTAATTTGGAATTAACGAACCCGAGCCCGAGTGTGATTGCGAGCGCATTCGTATTTCGAATTCGAGTGCGGCGACGCAAGTCACATCAAGCGTCAAATCAATCGTCACATCAAGCGTCAAATCAAAAATCACTTTGAGTGATTGATTGATTTGATTAATGGATTGAGTGAAAGACACTCAACATGTCACTTTAATAAAGTAGATGTGACTTGATGGACATGATGTGTACTTGATGGACTTTTGACTTTGGAGTGTGGAACACTCAAAGTCATTACAATTGATTTAATTTGTTTTTTAAAAGCAAATTAAATGGTAAAAACATTTGTTAATTTTTGGAAAATATATAAACAAATGTTATACCATTTTTGTAATAAGTCTTTACACAATTTTCATCTCTCTCTCTCACCATTTTCTCTCTTCCTCTCACGCAAAAATGGAACATTTCTTCACTAGTTTTGAACCAGAAAAACGTGACACTAAAGGGAAGCAAATAGTGGGTTTTCATGGTGAAAATTCAAGTGCTAGCACACTTACGAGTCTTGCGAAGGTGGTAGGGAGGTTCGCCCATGAGCCGGGATCCATCGGACGAAGCTCGGAGCTCCGTTTCTCAGCTCAAAATTCTGATTTGGTGGACAGTGGACTGTTGCAGTGGCGTGAGCAAGGCAGTGCGTTTTTGGCCTTCATTCGTCTCCAAATCGACTCAACCGATCGATGTGAGTATTCCGCTATCTCCATTGATGTATTCATGCATGATTTTCATTGCTTGTTTGATCTTGGGACCTAGATTTTAACCTACACAAGCATGTCGCAGTGGAAACATTTTCCTTTTGCAACATATGTCTTCACCTTTGGTTTAGAAACCCCTACGGAAGCAACCTTTGGACCTTTACCTTTAACTTTCATTTTCTTTTTCAGTTCTCCCCAACCGGCTTTTGAGAAGTCTGAGAAGGTCCAGAAGAAGAAGCACCAGTGATCATGAATGCATAACTATTCTTATTCATGTCTTCTTGAGCTGTCAATAATATATTGTGCAACTCAGAATAAGTGGGAAGCATCTTATGCATGTTAAAGTTAACGATAAAGTCCTACTGCTTCAAATGCAACAAGATGGATCCGGAATCAAGCATCGGCATGTGCTTCCTTTGTAGTTCCGGTACCATTGATCCCAAGATGTATGACCGGACTTTCCGATCATCATTCTTCCATCTCTCGAACGTCTCACATTCTTCATCTAAAGCATCATCTGAAAACCTTGCGGGCATTGGATGATCTAGAACGTATTCAAGTTGCTCTGATTGGCAGAGAATCCAGAGATTCATGAGCCAAACATATAATTAACAGCACCCTAGAGCTTATGCATATCAAGTATACGCGAAAGCGGGTTCGAAACAGACATTATGTCTACACAAGGATAAACAAAAATAAAGCGGAAATATAATATTTAAATATCATGAAAACACTAAATAGAATATGGATTTACTTTTTCTATAAAGTGCCCTCGCATTGTCTTACATATTCTTGATAATCTCTACAAACAAGAATACATAAATTTAACTCTTAAATCTCACAATAAGAAGAAGATCCTCCTTGATATTTACGCAAGTCTCACGCTTTAGCAATATTGACCATTGTAAATTCGAGAAGGTAGACAATTATTGTCAATTGCATCTCATGCAACTCTTACATTCGGTCCTAAATCGAATGTCATCCTCACGCTTTAGCAATATTGGATAGTTCAATTATTAGATCAACTTGTCTATCTCCGAAAGTAAGATACTAATATTAACCTCACGCTTTAGCAATATTGGATAATACTTTCTCTTAAATTCGACTCATCCCATGCTTAACCGGAATAGTACAAAACATTACAACTAATCCCTCACGCTTTTGCAATATTGGGAATAATCACAATGGTTTCACTAACATCGTATAGACAAGCCGGACCATGTCATATTTTCAACTGAAATAATGACACTTAATGATCTAGCGTAGAGATTTTTCCAAAGTCGAATGTATACAAATATGTAAAATGTATGCATGTCCAAAAATGCCTAAAACATGTAATTCACAATTAAATGTATGCATGGGCATTTTATAACATTGAAAAAAATTGTAAGGAACATGAACAATTAGAAGCACGTATCGCTCTTATACCACTTGTAGAGTGAGGAACGGAAATGTCGAACGCAGCAGAAACCCGCCCGAGATCAAATCCCGAGCGAATAAATTTTGTTTTTTATTCGGAAGTCCTTAACAGTGGGTTTAAAATTTTTTCCATCAACTTAAAATTTTCCTAATGCACTAAAAACATTTTCCATGCATTAAAATAATTACCATAAGCCAATTAAAATTTTTCAACACACTTTAATACATTTATCAACTCTTGACAAATTAATCTAAGCATCAAAATTATTTCCAACACTTGAAAATAATCCAAACATACTAAAATTAATTTTCCAACATTTGAAAAATTAATTCAAGCATACAAAAGAATTTTCCAACTCTTGCAAAATTATTCTAAGCATACAAAAATTAACATATCAACTATATATCGATTTTCCAACACTTCAATGATTCTAATCCTCACATACATGCTTCCAATTTATCCAACACTTCCACAACAATTTTTCTCAACAAAATTAATCAACAAATTGAACAAATAAATTGACAAATTAAATGTACCAACAAGCTTTGCCAATTGATTTAAGCTTTGCATCCAAGCTTCCAAATCCTCCAAGCTTTTTCAACCTTTGAACTCAAGTTTCTCCAAATCTTCCAAGCTTTTGAACTCCTTCAAAACTCCACCAAATTGAGCTTTCTCAAGAAAAAATCTTGGTGATCAAAAGTTGGTTTGATCACTCAAGAGTGGCAACAAAATTTTCCCCAAAATTCAACACTTGAACCCTAGGTAAAATGAAGAACTCCAAGAACTTCAAGAACAAGAATTAACCCTCAACTCTTAAGAATTAATTCCATGGACTTAATATTAATTTGGGTGATTTTTTGGTGAGAGATTTTTCTTCATATTGATGAACAAACAAAAGAAAAAACGCAGCCCCTTGCTCCTTAAGACTCTCGGCAGAAGCTATTCAAAAAAGGTGGGTGTTGCCCCTTTTTTTGTTTTTTTTTATTCGGCTGTAGTGAGAGAAAAAGAAAGAGTTGTAATTTTTTTTAAATAAATAACCATGATAAAATAAATATTATATTGCATAAATATCAAATATTCATATAAAAAGTGAATGGTGCTTGATCACCATTTCCAACAAGAGACAACAAACCTCGAAACATAGATCACCTAGAAAAAGGCCAAGGAAGTTTCTGAAGTTAGAAAGAAGAGAACCCACCATAATTCAAGAATATAGACAAGTCAGTATGAGGCTTGCAGTACTAGTAAAAGACCACATAATAGACCAAACGTAGTAGAAACCCATACGGACGTAAGAAACAGACTCATTAAATTGGAGACACTCAGGAGTTAGCAAAAGGGATCGATATAGATTATAAGTCAGGTGATGTAGCTAAAGCTTACAGTAAAAGAAGAACTCCATGAGGGTAAACAACCACTAGTTTCAGTAGTACGATTTAGAGTCAAGAGATAGAAGGATGCGAGAAGTAACAAGGGAGTTCAGTACAAATATTAACATGGATAACGTAGCTTGAAGATAGTAACGTAAATGGAGACCTCAAAATAGTTGATAAAAATTATGGAACTCTAGGGTATAGAGAATTTGATGCAGATCCAATAGAATGAATGATAATTCTTCTTTGCAGTAGCCCTACTCTAGTATGAATATAGACACCTAACCAAACCATCATTGAGCCTAGACAATTGACAATAATATGCATTCTCAGATCTCTATAGAATGTATGTATTCACCCCTCAACTTAGAGCCTAGTAAGGATTTGAACAAGTAAATAAGAACATCTGATAGGATAGAAAAATCATGAAACACCAAGATAGCCGAACCAAGGAGTTCAACAGAACCTAGATAAGAATCATAAGATAGTAATATTTTGTATGAGATAGAATAATTTGAATTCACAATAAGTCTAGCCAAATCTAGAAGTGATAACCTACCTTATTATAGAACTGATAGCCTCCAAGAAAGCAAAGGCTCAAAAGAGCAAGAAAAAATAAGAGAAACACCCAAACCAAAGATACAATAGTAATACCATAACTTGTCATAAAATGTGGAGCTTCCAGATTGGTAATGACTTAAGAAGTTCAAGAAACTGAAATAAGTAGGAAATGTAAGTCTCATAGCAAACTTCGAAATGAAGAATAACAAATGGAGTATGGTAGGATTTTGAGAGAGCATGAACCTTAAGGAATTTCTCAGTAAAGGATAGTATGATTAAAAGTCGGAAATAAATCAGGAGTAAAGTTAACGGAGGTGATTCAAATAGTTCATAGCAGTAGTATCTTAATGTGGGAGCTCTAAATCATATATATAAATAAGGGAATCCTATTATTATAAATGAGCAGCATGTGCAACTGTAGCACGTGTATCTAGTGAGACCACCACAATCAAAAAATACTTCAGGACCAACCCCACCCTCCAGCCCTCGTTAGACAACATCAGTAATAATGAACCTCGATGTTCATCCCGATGATGTTTCCAGAAACAAGTGAATTTATGGTGTAGTATAGTATCCTATAGGGAAAGGAATAAGACATTTAAAAGTAATACCCCTCAGATAAGAAGACGGAGACATAGATCACAAAAGTTTCAGGTATAGAATAGAGCAAGAAAAAAGACGAAAAGAATTTTAAGTAAAAGGTTTGGAGGTGGAACTGTCGAGATAAGATGACAATCGGAAAGAATACTATATAAGCAATGACAGAAATGTATAAATATTAAGATAGACTTTCGATTTTTAGGTTTAATAGAACTTCTGAATGATTAGAAGTGGTTAATATCAAACCTTTTCACAAGAATCGTAAAGTGCATAACAACAAGCTTTCTCAGTGTTGGATTAAGATTGGAATTCTATTAGGTAGAGAACGAAAGGAAGGTAATGAATATAACCTATAAGTTCCCCCATAATGTACCTAGTTACGAACAAGGCAAAATACGACCTAAGACAAATTTATTGAGAGCATGATATAAAGGAACCAAGAAGACTGAGTATGGATATTAACCAAAAATCGAATCATCATCTTCGACGTCAACAGTAAAGATATACAGTTTACTTTCAAGCCTTGATTACCTATTCTGTATTAGTATACACATAGTTGACATAACAATGATTTATTTCGTTAAGTTTTGGCCAATTAAAAGAAGACTGTCAGTGATATGTTAAGAGTTAACATTTTGGATTTAAGAGATATCGGAAAACCGTGATGGTAAACTTAGAGCATATAAGAGCTTGATTATGAACTACGAGGTCATAAGCCCATAATAGATAGAGATACAAGAACATAAAGTTCGAAACTGATGGTGGTTGAAACTTTGCAAAAAGAAAGAGAGAGTTAAATAGACAAATTAAGAGGAAGAATGTTAGGATCAGATCAAGCATGTGAAGCTAGGGAATATCTAATAAGATTATTCTTCTATACATATACACCCACAATTGAAGCAGGATATGAAAAAGTCTAACCATAGAGAATACTAGCATATCTAGAGACTCGAAAGTACCAGGAATAATAAAAAACAAGGCAAGATAAGTGAGAATAATATGTGTAGTAGAACACTATTTACGGATATTATTATAAGTAACATTTTAAGTAATACAGTCTTCTGAAGGAGTTAGTACTGCAATAATTTTTCATGCAATCAAGGTTTATGACTAATACTGAAGTTTGCGCAGTAGATTCAAATAGTAGTGGAGAAACCGTGGCATTTGACCGAACACATATAACGTTACCTATTAGAGAGAGCATTAAAGGGTCTATATTATAAAAAGAAAGTGAAGAACCCGAGGTATACTCAGAGTCAGGGAAAACGAAGATCATTGGCTGTAGTACAAAGTACAATAGTGATACGTTAAACGTGAAGGGTAATAGAAGTTCCAAGTGATATTTAAGAATTGATATTGTAATGGCAAGAGATATAAGAGGTTTCAAACAAGAGTGGAACTAAATTATGTGAGACGGCAGGTCACGAATATAGTATCAATTTTAGAACTGATAGCTCACGTAGATAATCGAGTTAGAGAATGTTGAGCATAACTAAAGGTATAGAGATGGTATTTCTTTGATACATGGAAATAGTTATAGCATGATGGTAGTGTAGAGTACTCAGTAGAAGTTTTATGGAATGACAACGAGGAATTACCTCTCAATCAAGAATTCAAGGGATTATTCACTAAAGCTCATGTACTTTGGTGCAATATGTGTAAACATGGCAAGTGGTGTTATACATAAAAAAAATGTGACGAAGAGTACGCATGTTTGCTAGCCAAATGGTAATCGATCAGCTTGGCAGAGATCTTAGTTATTAATTCAAATTGAACCAGGGTAATACAGAATAGCTTACGGCAGCGTAAGGGTTCACGCAGACAAACTAGAGTGTATTCCCAGTTATGCCTTATAAGACATGGCATTTAAGGTCCAGCATGGTGGACACATCGTCCTATGGTATAACGACGACGCATGGAATGCCGTCAGGAAGTAATGTGATATAGTTGATAAAGAAGAGTTGGTAATAAGGAAATAGCGTAATCCTATAATTTCAACCTTAAATGGGATTCGAGGACGAATCATATTTAAGCGGGGAGGGAAATTTAACACCCCGGTAATTCTGACGAAAACTATGTTCTATGTGGCATAATCAATGGTATAAATCATGTTCAAGTGTGTATATGCTCATGAATTACTTTTTGAACATTCGATAAATTCTTCACAATTCTGATACAGAATTTACTTTATATTTTATTCCGAACAGCCTTACTATTTGGGCCATAATTTTTTCATACGATCTTAGATGTTTATGAATTTTATATCTTTGGAAATCTTAGAACGAGACCTACAACTTCCACGTTCGAAAGTTTTCCACATTTGAATATAAGTAGGTCAAAAATCATGATTTCTGTAACTGTTATAGTAAATTTCAAGGATGATCTAGAATTGGGTGACGTGACACTATCTTAGCCACTCATGCCAAATAAAAATTAGCCATATGCACTATAAATAGAAAATACTATTCATCATCTTCCTTGATCCTTAAAAGCATGATTTTTGGTCGCAAAATAATCCCAAATTATTTTCATTTTCTCATGTCAAAAGATGAAGGAAAATTTGATGATTTCAAGTCCTCTTCATGCAAGTAAGCTTCTTTTCTTCTTCCTCCCTCTAATCTTGAGTTTATGGCATGCATCGTTTTCTCCAAATTTACATATGGAAGAACCCTAGAATTCATTTTATCCTTGATTAAATTGCTAGCATGTCTAATTATGCATTTCATGATGGTATAAGAATGGAAGTAGCATTATTTTATGAAATGTCCAATTTTTTTCCTCAAAATGGGGCATCGGCTGAATTATACATGTGATAGGGGTTGAGTTTTATTGTTTTGATAATGAATGGTTATGGTTTTGTAGTTGGTGATGTATTGACATGAGTTTAACTTGTTTGGGAATTGGTAACTCGAAGAATGTAGAACTAGAGCCCTTGTTTGATTATTTGGATGTGTTAGGAAATTATGCTTTGTGATGATTTTCTAGACAAGTTGTAGTTAGAGAAGTTCTCATGTGAAGGTGTTAGTGTGATGGTAGTGTTGGAATTGATTTGGGCAGTGATAATAAAAACTGGTATTGGCCCTGAAATTGAGCTAGCATCGCGATGCCGAACATGAGAATGCTCTCTGCCTCGGGTCTGATTCTATGAGCATCGCGATGCTCAGCACCTAGCGTCGCAACACGTAGCAAGAAGATGCTCTCTGCCTCGGTAGTCTTGTATATGTTGGGATTTCGGGCGATGGGCGCGGCGGAAGCGCGGTTCGGGCGAAATCGTAATTTAAAACTTTTCAAATTATCGAATAAATTATTCAATATCTAATATGAATAATTTATTCATATTTCACCTAAACCTATTTATTCAATATCAAATAGTGACATAAATATAAAAGGAAACGTCACGAAATATTTACGAAAAATGTTTTTCCGGAAAATGACGTAAAACACGTTTTTGACCGAACCGACCACCCAACACTTATGGGGACTGCCCAGGTCAGCCCCAATAGTGTTAGGGCAGTTCATGGGTTGCCCGAACAATGAAAAATTCGCTGTTTGGACAGTCTTCACCCGGTTGGCTCAAAAGTTACCCGGTACGCCATTTTTCGTCGTTTTCGCTTATTTCAACTCCGAAATACTTTCCGGCAATTCTTCAAACTCCCAAAACACATCCAATATATTCATATGACATCAAATTCATCACAAAACTTCCAGTTTATCCAGAACTGATCCAAAACCGAAAATTATGATTTTTCATGCTTTAAATCCAAATTTTCAAGATTAAATCAATTAATCAAAACACTAACTCAAGTCACCACATATGAATCACCCAAGAACAATTCTAGGCATTACAAGAGTGGTCATAACACTCTAGAATGGCAACCCATCATCAAATGATCAAATTGGTTACTTATTACAATAATAGCATCCAAAATTACTTCACACATGCACTATACTTCCAATTCATCCACCAAATCCAAAAGCCCCAATTTTTCTACAAGTAAAGAAACCCTAGAACTATTCTAGGAACACGAGAACAAGTAAAACAATTTTCTAAACTCAAGAATGATAAAGATCACATTTAACCTCCAACAATCCTTAAGCTTTTCTTGGTTTTCCTTTACTTTGACCATGGTTTCTTCAAACAAAAAATTTGAAAGCTTTCTTGGTGTGTATTCGGAAATGGTGGAGTTGAAGAAAGAGAAAACAAAATTTTTCCTTTTTTTAAATTTGTTATTGCCGACTTTGAGGGCTAATTTTGTCATTTACAAAAAATTAATCCAATTAATTATATATTAAACTTTATGTAACCAATGAAAATTGGACAAATAAAGTTTGATTAAATCATGCCATGTGAACCAATAATAATTGGAAAAATTTCATAATATTTATGAAAAAAGTTTATTAAATAATCATTTAAATATTCGATGAAGTATTATGAATAATCTCTATTATTCATATCGCGTTGCCCAAGTGCTCAACGAGTACACTTCATATTGTGGGACTTTCTAAGTTTAGGTTTATCCGTCATGAAATCCAATTTTGTGTCCATAATTCAAACTCATGAATTATGACGACCACAGATAATCTCGCTAAACTATGCAAGCCGAGGTCATTGCATACGTATAATCCCTCCATCACAAGCTATCCATATTATACCTCTGATATAGATAAGAACATCAAATCCGTTCGGTATAATATAGTCAACTTTAAATTTACGATCTCTAAATAACACTCGAAACTGATTTCTGAAGTTAAACCACGGCCATGGATTTACTAGATCGTAAACACGTGAGGATGCATATGCCCTGTACATAGGACATACAGATCATATCTTGATACGCACTGGATATCATGAGCATCAATCCACACCCAACAAACAAGCGGAGGTTTGATCATGAATAGATCGGTGACGTGACTGCCATCAAAGTGTGGAAGATAACTCATATATCCCACTGTGGTATCTCAAGTCAAAAGACCACTATGCTCTCTCAACTCGAGAAGATTCCTATTGACGTTGGTGTACCATCTAAATCTTCAGTGAGTCGTTCAATGTTCATCAAATAAACACCTACATGTCTATACGAGTCTCCCGAGACTCATTGTTCATTGGGATAAACCATCGGACCAAGTCACGATATACGACATGTACTGGTCTCAGTGGATCTTACTAACCGACCCGTGTTAGTAAATCTTAACCAGGAACTTTATTTAAGGATATACATTTTATGGTACGCTTCCCAATGTCAATTACAAATTACGTTGTAACTGCACACTATATTATAAATCATAGGGTCTTTGTCTAATATACACGTATCACTAAACCAAATTTAGTTTGAATCTAATCGTAATTGAATATCCAATCGTAATTAGATTGAATATGTGTATAAAATACAAGGGTGCTACCATTAAATTAGTAATATTATGGAAATTAGAATTGCTCGTATTTATGAATCGGACATAAATACGATCCGGATTGGCACTCCTGATGAGTGGTAAATCTATCACTATTTCCCACTCATTTAACCTAATATTTTGTATAGTTTCTTAAGGTTTGTGAATATTTTGATGTGTTTTGTGTTATTTTGTAGATAAATAAAGTTTCAGGACATTCTAGAGGTGATTTGGACCAAAACAGTGAAAATTGGGAAAAAGGGCATTTTGGTAATTTGCCGCGTCGCGACGCCTAACATGCGCCGAACAGTGCTAACGTGCGCCGGGTCCACAAATCAGAATCTGAGAAAAGTTTGACTTTGCTAACGTGCGTCGTGCCATGTGTCACCATCACAGCCGATCTGCTAACATGCGCCATGCCACGTGTCATCATTCTATGGTGCCGACAGTCAAATTGCCACGTGTCGCCACGTCATCGCCACGTCAGAATCAATTATTGGCTCTTTTATCCCTATCTGACAAGTGGCGGACAAGAATCTAGCCGACCAATCAAAATCCGCCATGTGTCACAATAATTGAGTCCCAACTACCTTGCCACGTGTCACATTATCCCCTTATCCAGAATCTTCAACCGACGAACCAGAGCATGCCACGTCGACAAAACTCGCGTCGCGACGCGCGACCCCTATAAATAGAGCGCGAAATTCCAGTTTCAGTTGTACCACTCTCTCTCATCTCTTTGATGTAAAGAGGGAGTTTCTCTCTCTAGTTTCTTTTAGTTTTTAATTTTTAGTTTTGTAATTAATTTTAATTACGTTTTGTAATAATAGTAATTTACTTTTTTACTTTTTACAATTTTTACTATTCACCATGATGAGGTAACTTCCCCAGCTAGGGTGAAAGGTAATTATTTTACTATTGCTATTTAGATTAATCTCCCTTAAATATAATATATTCACTATTTAAAATATTGACTTAAAAAGGATACCGCCAGATTGGTCGGTTGGTAATTAATTTTTAATCTGGTTTAAACCTGACTAATAAAGGATACCGCCAGATTGGTCGGTTGGTAATTAAACTTTCTTACCGCCTATATGGCAGGTTCATGGACAAATCTTTTTACCGCCTTAATGGCTGGTTGGACTTAATTTGACTTAATCAGGATACCGCCTATATGGCTGGTTGGTAATGTTATCACAAGTTTATATATTATATTATGGGAGATATCTAAATTAGTAGTAGTAAAAGTAATTCCTTTTACCTTAGCATTTTATTTTATTTCATTACTTTTCAGTATTTACTTTACCGCATTTTTACTTTATGTCTTTTATTTTCAAGTTTTTACTAGCCCTAGTTATGTGTTGTAACTAAATTAGTTATCTGTGGTTGTGATGACTTTTAATATCACCGGTTTATAAGGGGTAAGATTATAGTTTTGGTATTATAAAGATTTATTTATTGAGTCTTAATCTTAATGCTTTTTCATTAACTGTCCATTAATAAAATTGATCTGGTAAATCTAAAATGAACTAGACATAGGGATTTTAGGTTTCAGCCTTAGACTCAATAGCCCATGATCTTCCTTGAGGATAGATAACCTTTTAATAGATTTCCTTACAGGATAGACATATACATGTCGGGCGGGGGTAGCCATAATTGGAACTTAAACTTAATGAATCCAGATAATTTGGTTGACATAGACATATAGTTCAATTGGGTTAAACTGGGTATTTGTGTCTGACCATCGACAAAGGCTTACACATATTTAGTGTTCCAGGTTAATAAATCAATATATTAACCAACTGTAAAATAACCACTTTATCTTTTAAATGATATTGGAAGAAATTACAACCCTAGATAGTTTTTAATATTGAATTTTCTTAAATCTACTTTCGAACAATTTTATTTACTTGTTTTTTTTTAAATTAGAATCGTCACCATTTCAAATCAATCAAACAACCTGTTAGATACTAGTAATCATTTGACCTCATAAAATTAATAGCTTAGATATTAAGTCCTCGTGGGATCGATATTTTTATACTACTTGAACGCTTGCGTTATACGTGTGTGTTACGCCGGTCAACTCCGAGCACCAACCCTAACAGTATGGGCATCGCGATGAGTGACAAAAACAGTTTCAGCCCATTTCAATTTCCTCCTATGATGTTAGAGGGCACCTTAAAGGTTTAGTATACGACACGCATGTGCATTAATCACATACATGAGCATGACTAACTCATCGATTTAAATATACTAACCATACTCGAACACATGACGTATTAGCTTTTCTGCAGGAATCTCTTCAGTCGCATCCAAGATCATTGGCAATACTTATTAATCTGTGAGTGGACCTTTTCTTTTCAACTGTATATTTACTTATTTATTTTTGAATCGAGACTTACTTTTAAATGCATTAGGGCATTAGCCAAGATGATTTACAGTTATTTCATAAAGGAGAACGTTTTGAAAAGTTTTGAGATTAAAAGTATGATTTTAGAGGCATGGGGAAAAACCCACCTCAGATGTGACTTATGGAATTGACGGTTATTGGAAATGACGAATATAACATGTGCACATGTAGATCAACACTAGAGGGATGGTGATACGTAACGTCCCTAGATCATAGTTCAGGACAAAAGATGACCGATGTCCATAGATCCTAGATTCAGGGACAAGATGATGGATGCATTGGAGGACGGCGATATGTAACGTCCCAATGGCATGGATTTGCACACATGACTCTATTTTAGTGGCTTTGGGGATGGCGAGACGTAACGCCCCAAGACCACTAGTTAGGCATATGGGGGACGGTGATACATAATGCCCCCATGTGTCAGGATTTCTACAGATTCTCAAAGACATGATTTTCAGAAAAGATAGTTTTATGAAATAGTTTTCATGAGAAGCAGTTTTATGAGAATCTCAGAGTTTTACAGACATAAAAGATTTCCAAAAGAGTTTTCACATTAAGAGATGTGTTTTCAGATAAAAAAGAGTTTTTAGAAAAGATCGGTTTTCCTTGAGATGATTTTGGATTTTAGAAAAATGAATGTTTCATAAAATATTTCAGTTACCATTTGAAACTATCCACTCACTAGGTCGTTCAAACGATCTAACCCCCCACTCCCAGTGTTTTTGTTTTACAGGTATACCCGGAGGACGAGCTTGAGAGGATGAAGGGTGTTTGGGTCAATAATGTCATTTCAGAGATACAGTTCAATCAGAGTCAAAATAAAGTCGTGTATCAGACATTGTGTATAGCAGAAATTATGTATGTAATAAGTTAAAGTGTCCATGACAGAGTTATTAAGTGTAATGTTATTGTGTACATGGGTATGAGTATTAAAATACATTTTATGTTGATGCGTTGGGAAATGGTCCCTATGCATAGGTTTATATTTAAGATGAGATTAGTAGTGTTGATCATAGTCAGAAAGTCAGAGGCTCAGGGGGATAAGTCAGCTTATTCCCTACCGGTAGCATCTCCGAGATGGGGATGTTACAATTTTCACCTAACTAGGATTAACCAAAAATTACACTAGGCTATGAAATGAATATGATTCTTTCTATTAGCCACCACTATTAAGTTAATCAATTTTCCTAAGAAGTTAGAGAAAAGGAAAGTGTGAGAATAAAGGAAATTTCTTCTATTGAATTTTTATGCAGTGATTTTTCTGAGCCCACTCTCACGGAATCTTGATGGCGAGATATAGTATGGAAAATCGAGTAGTGTCAGACACACTCTGTTAGGGATATGCCATATTCTCAACTTGTGGATGGGCTATATGTACAAGTATTTGTAATATTTTCATTAATTAATAAAATGGAAATCTTTATTATACGTGTCTTACATAACTTATATGAATCATCAACACTGTAATAAAGCCCTTGGAGTAATAAGACGATGGATTTCACGCCTTATGAGAATCATTGCTCTTAAATGTTCATAGTCATAGTTTTGTGAATAATCTGGGAGTTCATAAAGCGGAGAGACTAGCATGATGATATGATCCGCCCTTTAGTGGGGTAGTCGATCTCATAGGCTATTAGCGGAGATCCGTCCGCTTGGTGTATCACATGGATGCATGAGTTGCTCGTGTCCATCGAACTGACCGCCAAAAGTTTTCATATGGAGTGTTTATCCCATGTGTCTGTGAGAACTTTCATGTATCGATTATATGACTAGTCCTTTGACTTGAGGTCTTTACAATCTTATGTGTGGATCAAATAACTTTGACATTCTCCTTCCCCGGTTCAAAAGATCCGGTCATAAGGGTATGATTGGGTCATTTGTTGAAACACATGAAGTTTGTAAAGATACAACAGAGAATCGCCACTCTCTCGGATAATATTTTCTTATAAGAGTAGTATCCCAGTTCGCGGGTTGATATGTGTAATCAGTGCTTGAGACTGTGGCCACAGCGGAAGAATCATGTGAGATTCTTGGGTTAGCACGATTCATGACACTATCAACATCATACCTTTGACCATATGGGTTGACACTTTCCGTACCCTAGGTCAATAGGTGGGGATACAGTGAGGCGACATACCATATCATATGTAAATCGCATACAGAATAAGTATATATACCTTTCCTTCTCATTTGGGGGCCTTGACATGTTGCTAGATGTCAATCTTGGTCATTGAAATCGAACGACCATCTGATCGGAGGATAATTTATGTTCGATTAAATTATCATGATTCATTTCATGTCCAACTTGAGGGGAACCCAAAAGGTCACACACAACAAAGTCGAAATCAATGGTTAACAGTGCACAATACAAATATAACAGCATATATGATTGCTGTAGGAATTGTTCATAAATGGTTCAATGTGTTTAATTATTGAACAGATCATTTATGAGGTTCCATAGTGGTTTAGGGATTGGTGAATGACGATGGGGGCAGTTTGGGAATTGGAATAAAAAAAATTACTATTCACGTGAATAGTAATGTGAATAGTAAAAAAAATTTTGTTATTTGTTTTGAATTCCAATTCGGCCCAAACTCTTATTAGGGTTTTATAATCTCATTAAACCACTAAATTAAGATCCAATGGCTAAGATTAAATTAGCTTTTATCCCACATCGGATTCTTAATTAAATTTGTTGTCTTGGAGCACTATATAAACCCAGAGAATTCTTCACAAATTTTTACACCAAACCTTTCATATCTTGGTTTATATAAGTGAGCAACTCTAAAGTTTAAGAGTAAGCCACTGATTTTGAGGATCCTTAAGTCTAATTGACTAGAGGAACCTCGAGTTAAAAGTTTTGAGGTATTTGCCTAGGCTTGCACCAGGGCAAAATACCTGTGCACTCAAGGCGTAGTCTTGCCGTTGAGTTTTGGCTTTGGTGTGTGCATCTTTGGAGGCCACACACTTGGGTGGCTCTTTGGAACGTGGAAGAGCTTGCTGAGTTTGAGAAAAGCTTGTAGATTGGAGGGATGACTGGAGGAGTCTACGGTTCAAGTAAGTCTTTTTCTTCTTTTATTTTAATTAGAGTTCTTATGATAGTTATCATGTTTAGGTTTATGTTCTTTGCATGTTTTATGAGTTTTATGCTTAGAATATATACTAACATGCTTAGGCTTGTAGAATAAAAAAAAATGGGTATTGGGCAAAGAGAAAGCGGTATAATAATTTTAATTTTCCGTTGCGCACTCGCGGCCGCTTCCCAACAGTGGTATCAACGCACCATTTTCGTTTTGATTAGTTCTCTCTCATTTGAACTCGAAATTGGGTGTTTAAAAGCTCGTTGGAAAGCTAACACCCTAAACTTAATTTTAGGCACAAGTGTTGCATGATTTGGTTAGATTCAAATTGTGAAATTGTATTTAAAGTTCACTCGGCTGCAGAAAAACGTGAATAGTAAATTTATTTGAATAAAATAAAATGCAATATCATAATTAAATTTATCAAAGTTATTAATGCCTATAATAATTCCAACATATTAAAACTCATATGCTTGATGATTCTATGTATGATTAGAATTGGCATGATTACTTTAGGGTGCAAGCATCTAGAGACTTTCTAAGAAATAGAGAGTGTATTGCTTATCCCTTAGCTAAGTAATTATTCTGTGATGAACTTAGAGATTTATTACTTTTAAGGCTAATTTGGAGGATCTATTGTTTATTCCTGTCACCAAAGAAATAAGAGCCTAAGATGTAAGGGTATTTAAGAGAGTTCGCTCCACCCTCCCTCTGGGGAATTTTCAATGGAGGAATCCATTTGACAGTTATTCACTTAAACTTGCTAAAATACTCAATAATAATTTAAGTCTAAAATTTGCCTCCCATTGTAAAGTATAGACCCAAAGGGCTTAAACCGTATTGGCATGACTAGGCTTTACCAGACTGACCAATACCAATTTGTCCTTAAATCATACTATTAACAATGGTTTGACTTTTATGAGTCATAAGACGCAGAGACCCTTAGGCGTGGTCTTATAACTTAGTGGCAAAGATTGGGTGTCCACAAGGACTAGCATAAACTATGGCATGTTTGATTGCCCAACCCAATGATCAAGAAAATGTGATTTATATCATAAATTGGTCGGGAACCTACCTAATTATCATATTTTATAACGACTGGCCCTAGTCGGAGTTATGAAATGATGATAATGGGATCCTTGCCCATAAGAAATCCATCATATTGGGGTTGATGCGATTTGCTTAAAATTTTAAAACAATTGAGTGGGAGAAACTTCATAATATTGAAAGCACATGTTATTATGAAACATTAATGAAAACATATTCCTAATTTTAACATTCTCTCTTAACTGGTGGGTTAAAATATTTCACAAATATTCAAATGGCAAACAAAGTATCACTTCGATCCATCCTTGATGAGCATAAGCTCAAATGGGACAACTACAATGACTGGTTTAGAAACCTTAAAATTGTCTTACGACAAGAAAAGATTTTCTATGTTCTTGAAACACCATTTCCCCCTGAATCGTAGAAGATGCTAACCAAATACATTTGATGCTTGGAAGAAACACGTCGATGATGAAGCAAGCAGTTTGCATAATGCTTGGCTCTATGTCGGACGAACTTCAGAAAGCTCACAAAGATATGGATGCTCAAACCATCATCTTTCACTTGAAGGAGTTGTATGCAACTTTCGTTATACCGTGAGATTCCAAGTGTCATGTGCCTTATTTCAAACAATGTATAAAGAAGGATCTGTTAGTGGACATGTGCTTAAGATGAATGGCCACATTGAAAAATTGGCCAACCTCGGGTTTATCATGGATCATTAGATAGGTCACGATCTAATTCTTCAGTCCTTACCAAAAGAATTCTCTAATTTTATTATGCAGTTTCATCTGTCTGATAAAGAAGCTACTTTAGCAGAATTGCACAATCTGATAAAGCAAGCAGAAAAGGACTTGAAACCGGAGCTTAAAACCTCCGTCATGCTTACGGGTACGGACCTGAAGCCATGAGGCCCAAAGAAATATAAGGCCAAGGCCAAGGCTCAAGATCACCTAAAGCCCAATGGTAAGGTGGAGAAGAAAAAAGGAAATGGGAAATGTTTCTTTTGTGGAAAGAGGGTCATTGGAAGAAAGACTGCAGATCCTTGAAGCCAAAGAAGCTAGGGAAGCCCAAGAGGCCAATAAGCCCAATGCTTCAAGTATGTTGTATATGATTTAACTATATTCTCAAAACTCTGACCCTTTTATTTGGGTGCTTGACACCGGTTGTGGGACTCACTTGTGTAACAATGTGCAGGGCCTGAGAAATACTAGGAGACTCCGTCATGGGGAGGTTGACTTATGCATGGGTAATGGAGCAAAACTGGCTGCATTGTACGTGGGGACTTATTCATTAGTTTTGCCGAATGGTTTAGTTTTAGACTTAGAAGATTGTGTTTATGTACCTTCTCTAGTAAAGAACATCATTTCAATTTCTTCTTTATGTAATAAAAGCTTTTCATGCCTAATAAGTTGTAATGAATGTTCTATTTATTTCAATGAAATAAAATATGGAGATGGTATTTTGAATAATGGTATCTATGTCTTACAAACTAACAAAGGATGTTCAAACTCTAATATATACAACGTTAACTCGAATAATCTCAATGAATCACTTCTATGGCACAATCGCTTAAGTCATATTATGAAACAAGATTAACTAAGCACATAAGGATGGGTATTTCAAAACTTTCAAATATAAACCTAATGGAACTTGTGAGTCTTGTTTACTTGGTAAAATGACCAATTACCCTCAAAGGTAAAGGACAGCGTGCAGCGAAGACATTAGAACTCATACACTCTTATGTATGCGGACTAATATCAGTCACCGCTAGAGGTGGATTATCCTACTTCATTACCTTTATCGATGATCATTAACGATATGGGTATATGTACCTTATGCGGTACAAATCTGAAGCCTTTGAGAAATTCAAAGACTTCAAGGCTGATGAAGTAGAAAAACCAGCTTAATAAAAGTATTAAGTCACTAAGGTCTGACCGAGGTGGTGAATACTTAAGCACACAAATTTCAAGATTACTTGAGAGAAAATGACATTGTTTCCCAGTGGACTCCTTCGGGAACTCCACAGCATAATGGGGTCTCCGAAAGGAGAAATCAGACTTATTAGATATGGTCCGATCAATGATGCCAGGCACGGATCTACCTCTTTCATTTTGAGGTCTTGCTTTAGAAACTGCAACACTACCACTAAACTGAGTTCCTTCCAAGACTGTTAGTCAAACACCATATGAGTTATGGTCTGGGAAACGTCATAGTCTTAGTTATCTAAGAGTTTGGGGATGTGACGCATATGTCAAGCTCACACAAACTAATAAATTGGATGATAGGGCAGTTAAATGTAAGTTTGTAGGATATGCCTTGAACTCAAAAGCATACGTGTTCTACGTCTCAAATGAACAAATAACATTTGTCTCACAAAATGTTAAATTTATAGAGAATGAATTCCTTCTCAAGAAATATAGTAGGAGTAGACTTGACCTCGATGAGGTACGAGAAGAACAAACTAACATGGAACTAAATCTCAGGCCCCTCAAAAGGGCAGCGACGGAACAACCACAAGGTTATGAATTCAGAAGGTCTGGTAGGGAAAGACATGAGCCTGAAAGATATGTTTTCGATATTGATGAGGAACATGATCAGGTCATTGATGATGATGATCCCACCAGTTATGACGAAGCAATGCGTGATATTGATTCAGTCAAGTGGCTTGAGGCCATGAAATCTGAAATAGACTTTATGTATCAGAATCAAGTTTCGGACTTGGTATATGTACCTGAAGGGATAAAACCAATAGGCTGTAAGTGGATTTACAAGCGTAAAACTGATGCAGAATGCAACACCCAAACCTATAAGGCTAGGTTGGTGGCGAAAGGTTATAGACAAATCCAAGGAATTGGCTATGACGAAAACTTCTCGCCTGTTGCAATGATAAAGTCCATTCGAATTTTATTGGCACTAGCTGCACACTTTGATTATGAGATTTGGCAGATGGATGTCAAAATAGCTTTCCTTAATGGGAACCTCGTAGAGGAAGTCTATATGACACAACCTGAGGGGTTTGCATCTAAGAATGATCATAATAAAGTATCCAAGCTTAAACGATCCATTTATGGACTCAAACAAGCCTCCAGAAGTTGGAATATACGATTTGATGAGAAATCAAAGAATTTGACTTCATAAAAAATGTAGACGAGCCTTGTGTTTACAGGAAAAGTAGTATGAGTGCTGTTGTATTTTTTGTATTATATGTCGATGACATATTAATTATCGGGAATGATATTCCCATGATGCAAGCCACCAAGCAATGGTTATCACAGAATTTCTCCATGAAAGATTTGGGAGAAGCAGCCTACATCCTCGGCATTAAGATCTACCATAATAAATCTAAGAGGTTGTTAGGAATTTCTCAATCTACGTACATAGATAAAGTTTTGAAAAGATTCAAAATGGAAGATTCCAAAAGAGGTAATTTTACCTACTTGTCATTGAATCAAATTATATAATGAGCAATGTCCATATACTCCTTCAGATAGAGAGCATATGAGTAGGATCTCTTATGCTTCAGCAATAGGATCGGTCATGTATGCCATGCTATGTACAAGACCTGATGTCTCTTATGCTCTTAGCATAACGAGCAGGTATCAGGAAAATCTTGGTGAGCAACATTGGGCAGCTGTCAAAACAATCCTCAAGTATCTAAGAAGAACTAAGGATGTGTTTTTGACATACATAGATTTTTCTGAGATGAAAGTCATTGGTTACTGTGATGCGAGCTTTCAGACCTATAGGGATGACAGCAGATCGCAAACAGGATATCTGTTTACTTTGAATGACGGTGCTTTCAGTTGGAAAAGCTCAAAGTAGTCAACTACAGCGGACTCCACCACTGAAGCCAAGTATATTGCAGCATCTGAGGTAGCTAAAGAAGCAGTCTAGATAAAAAAGTTCATCATGGAGCTGGAAGTGCTTCCCACGATAAAGAATGGCGTCACGATGTACTGTGACAACACGGACGCCATTTCTCAATCAAATGAACCAAGGTCCCACCAGAAATCCAAGCATTTACTCAAGCATATCATCTCATCAGAGAGATTGTTGAGAGAAAAGAAGTTATTATAGAGAAAATACCCACATAAGATAATCTTGCAGATTATATAACTAAAGGGCTGACTCAACAAAAGCATGATAAGCACACCCGAGAGTATAATGTCCAGATTCATACTAGTTGGCTGTTGGATTTCTACTATAGTCCTAAGATCATTTAAGCAATGAAATAATGTGAATACAATAAAGAAGTATGGCGGAATCTTACTTACAATGAACGGATTTACGATGCGATGAAATACAAAAATTTCTCCTTCATTGAAGCTCTCGGCCAAGCTCTTTTGTGCTCCTCCAAGATTCGGTCAACCTCCATGGAAGTGATCTTCAAGCTCCAAGCTTTGATTGTGGATTCCATGCTCAAGAGTTGGTTTCCCTATCACCTTTGTTATGACCCTTTATGTGCTAGCATTGGAGAAAATTGCAACAAAATTCCCCTAAACTTTTCCTTGTTGCTCTCGGCATTGAAGGACAAAGAGAGAAAAAATTTGGCTCCAAGGCCGAAAATGGGAGAGAGAGAGAGAGAGGAAGAAGATGAGTTAGGTGTGTTGTGTATTTTGGATTTCCAAAATCTAATACATCTTACCCTTTTTCCAAAAAGTGGTACAAGACTTTAAAGTCTTCTATCATTCAAAATTTGACAAGTTGTCAATCACCAAAAAGGTGACAAGACACTCATCACATGAATGACTAATGATGTGACGCGTGATGTGACTTGTGGGCCCCACTTGATTCAAAATGCGAGTGGGCCCGCAAACACTCCCGGGCTCGGGTTCGCTAATTCCAAATTAACGAATTTTTCGTTACGACGTAATTAAATAAAATTTAATTAAATAATTATGCCTAGCAAAATTACTATTCACATCGCTAGCGAATTAATTCTAAATTAACTCGTTGCCCGAATTAAAATCCAATTTTAAATCCGCGTCGAAATCTAATTTCCTTTAATATATCGAATATATTAATTTATCGATTAATTCTAAATTAATCGTTCTCTCTCTTTTAAATAATATTTTATCCTAGATAAAATATCTCCGTAATTAATCCTAGATTAATTTTCTCTCTCTAATAATTAATCCCAGATTAATTATGTGCGAGTCATACGTCATCGGTGAATCTCCGGGAAGCGACCCATGAGATCCCCGGATATTTTGGCAGTAAATCCGGTCGTCGGACTATCCGAACACGTACGTACCTAGTACTACTTTTTACCGATTTACAAGACATGGTTGGCTTCTAGCAAAGCACCATGCCTACCCAATTCTCGATAAATATTCTTAAAGGAATATGTAATCTATATCAGGCATAGTATGCATAGTATACATAGGATTGCGTATTGTGATCCAGTATCAGATGTCACGTGCTAGGCCTGGGGCTGGAATTGTGTCTGCCCCGTACGAAGCACATATCAGATCTCTGGTAACTAGTCTCTATAATCAGATAACTATGACCTTGTCATATTATCCCGATAGCTGCAGCATATAAGAGCACAAGTTCTGTATCCTACGTGATCATCATCTCCACTATGACTGGAGTGATACTTCCATCTTGACATCACACCCAATAAACTACGATTCTCAATATACCCAGAAGAGGCGTACACAGAACCGGTTAAAGCCCTGGACGACCAAAACCAAAGTATATTGATTGTCGCAAGTATTAGCGGTGCAAGTCTCAGGTTAAGACCAAATACACCTACCCTGATTCGGACTCCCATAGACACACAGTCATACTACCAATGGGATTCCGAGGGGTCTATCCAGAGCGAAGCTGTTTCCGTACCATCGGTAAACACAACTTCCAATTACACTTGCACAAGTATCCAATACTTAAATATATGAGAACTATGCCATTATGCTCCCATAACACGCACAAGCGCAATACTAGTCTATTCCGCATTATCGATGTCCAATCTCGATAATACTCCGACTAGGGATGTTTTAATGATTAAACCTTCATGGATTGATACTGTCTCGTATCTTATCAATCCAGAACTAATCATATAGAATTTTATCATTTATATATCCCGGTAATCTAAATACAAATGATAAAAGATCAATTTCCTTTTTCATATAGTTAATTTTTACAACAACACCATGTTCTGTACAAATAGTGATTCTATTGGTCATAATTGTCCAACAATAGTGCAAGTGGGATATTGTTAGGGATATGCCCTATTCCCACTTGTACATATATTTGTAATATTTTCATTAATTAATAAAATGGCAATCTTTATTATACGTGTCTTACATAACTTATATGAATCATCAACACTGTAATAAAGCCCTTAGAGTAATAAGACGATGGCTTCCACGCCTTATGAGAATCATTACTCTTAAATGTTCCTAGTCATAGTTTTATGAATAATCTGGGCATTCACAAAGCGAAGAGACTAGCATGATGATATGATCCGCCCTTAAGTGGGGTAGTCGATCTCATAGGCTATTAGCGGAGATCCGTCCGCTTGGTGTATCACATGGATTCATGAGTTGCTCGTGTCCATCGAACTGACCGCCGAAAGTTTTCATATGGAGTTATCCCATGTGTCTGTGAGAACTTTCATGTATCGATTATATGACTAGTCCTTTGACTTGAGGTCCTTACAATCTTATTTGTGGATCAAATAACTTTGACATTCTCCTTCCCCGGTTCAAAAGATCTGATCATAAGGGTATGATTGGGTCATTTGTTGAAACACATGAAGTTTGTAAAGATACAACAGAGAATCGCCACTCTTTCGGATAATATTTTCTTATAAGAGTAGTATCACAGTTCGTGGGTTGATATGTGTGATCAGTGCTTGATACTGTGGCCACAGTAGAAGAATCATGTGAGATTCTTGGGTTAGCACGATTCATGACACTATCAACATCATACCTTTGACCATATGGGTTGACATTTTCCGTACCCTAGGTCAATAGGTGGGGATATAGTGAGGCGATGGACCATATCATATGTAAATCGCATACAGAATAGGTATATATATTTCCTTCTCATTTGGGGGCCTTGGCATGTTGCTAGATGTCAACCTTGGTCATTGAAATCGAACGACCATCTGATCGGAGGATAATTTATGTTCGATTAATTATCACGATTCATTTCATGTCCAACTTGAGGGGAACCCAAAAGGTCACAGACAACAAAGTCGAAATCAATGGTTAACAGTGCACATACAAATATAACAGCATATATGATTGCTGCAGGAATTGTTCATAAATGGTTCAATGTGTTTAATTATTGAACAGATCATTTATGAGGTTCCATAGTGGTTTAGGGATTGGTGAATGTCGATGGGGGGCACTTTGGGAATTGGAATAAAAAAATTACTATTCATGGTGAATAGTAAAAAAATTTGTTATTTGTTTTGAATTCCAATTCGGCCCAAACTCTTATTAGGGTTTTATAATCTCATTAAATCACTAAATTAAGATCCAATGGCTAAGATTAAATTAGCTTTTATCCCACATCGGATTCTTAATTAATTTTGTTGTCTTTGAAGCACCATATAAACCCAAAGAATTCTTCACAAATTTTTACACCAAACTTTTCATATCTTGGGTTTATATAAGTGAGAAACTCTAAAGTTTAAGAGTAAGCCACTGATTTTGAGGATCCTTAAGTCTAATTGACTAGAGGAACCTCGAGTTAAAAGTTTTGAGGTATTTGCCTAGACTAGCACCAAGGGCAAAATACCCGTGCACTCAAGGCGTAGTCTTGCCGTTGAGTTTTGGCTTTGGTGTGTGCATTTTTGGAGGCCACACACTTGGGTGGCTCTTTGGAACATGAAATAGCTTGCTGAGTTTGATAAAAACTTGTAGATTGGAGGGAGGACTGGAGGAGTATACGGTTCAAGTAAGTCTTTTTTCCCTTTATTTTAATTATAGTTCTTATGATAGTTAGCATGTTTAGGTTTATGTTCTTTGCATGTTTTATGAGTTTTATGCTTAGAATATATAGTAACATGCCTAGGCTTGTAGAATAATCAAAACAAATGGGTCTTGGGCGAAGGGAAAACGTCATAATAATTTTAATTTTTCGTTGCGCACTCGCGGCCGCTTCCCAACACACTCCGCATTTCCCTTTCTTCCTTGATCACAGCAGTGAGCAGTTTTTGTTCACACTAGGGCGTGATTTTACTTTTTACGATGTAGCGATATTCAGTTATGCAGTGATTTTTTTGATGGTGTAGCGAACTATTTCAAGACTGCAGTGGGTTGTTTCAATGGCGTAAAAACTGTTTGAAACTACCGTGAAATTTTTATACTGCAATGACTGTTTCGAGCCTATAGTGGGCTATTTCACTTACCTAGAAACTATCTGAAATTGCTGTGAGATTTCCAATCCTGCAATTATTGTTACGGTTGTGCAAAAATTATCCAGAACTACTGTGGACTTTCAGTTACTGCAATGGGTGTTTTAAAACCGTGTGAGTTTAGGTGATAACCAATGTTTTAAAAACTAGATAGTGATCTAAAAAATTCAATGAGTCGATTAAACGAGCAGAACCAGCTAACGTCATAAATAATTATAAGTAAAAAAAAATTAAAAAAAAAATTTTATATAAAAATATAAATGTTAACTATAGATATATATAGAGATATAGATATATATATATATATATATATATATATAATATATATATATATATATATATATATATATATAATTACAATAATTAATTCTAATAATTTCTAACATCAAAACAAACTTAATCATCAACATTAAAACAATCAACATAAATTACAACATCAAAACAAAAATATTCATCAACATTAGTTCTAAATTCAAAAATAAATACACAATAAGTTCTATTTGTTGGGATATTGCCATAAAGCTTCATATAATGTGTAAACGAAATTATTTATTTAAAATAAAAGATGCATCGTTCATTTGACAATTGGTTGATTTAAATCACATATTATAAATTATCCAGTTTACCATTGATTACTTATATGCCTTCAGACTTAGTGTATGAGAGTCATACACAAGAGGATTTAAGTTTGAAGTTAGTAATCTAAAATAGTCCATAGAGAGCAAACAAAACGGGTACTTTGTTTTTTGTTTGCGATTTATCTATAGATGCGGTCAATTCAATTAATGTATGGCGACTTTGATCTGGGATCGTCCATATGGTGACATGAGAATGGAGGCACCTTATATGATGTATTCATATATGTCTGCATCCAGATATAAATGAATTTCTTAATAATATTAAATAAAGAAATTCATTTCAATCGACTAGATGGTTATATATGGATTGATCTGAATCTTGAGTGTACTACGAACTTCTGCATGGCAGACTATGTCATTTTATTTACAAAGGTGAGGTTGGTGTAGAAATCCCAACTAATAATTGCATATTTTGGGGACATGGTTTGGTGTGTAGCTGTGGAAGTTTTATAGAGATATGTAATTCACTCATTCTTGTAAGAAGTAGATTTTATCTTCCTTAAGGATTAATTTGGTACTTGAACGATTAGAGCGCTCCAGTCTTTCGATTACGAATAGAAATATTAATATTCATAATAGTTATGAATAAATCGTTCATTAGAGAATCAATGGTATTTAAGGTAAAAATAATTGGAGGGGTATAATAGATATTTTGACCCGGCTCTAATTATGAGATACTCGTGAAGGGCCATCCCGTATGTAATGACTATATCGATGGACAACGATGTAGTTCAGGTTATATTTTATATTTACGGCAATGAGAGTGCAACTTTAAGTTCTTAGTGGAATAACCTAAAGTTAATAATTCGAAATAGTTAATTAAAGAGTTTAATTAATATTCCACGATTATTGGAGTTCGAAACTGTAGGTCCATTTGGTTCTCGTGCTAGCTCGATATGTTGTAGCAAATTAAATAAAATTGGATAGTATAATTATAAACTCACATGTATTCTAATTATTAATGTGATTAATAATTAAAGTTACACTTGAAATTTATATTATATTTCATATAAATTTTCTTTTAAGAAAATGATTATATGATAATATTTAATATTTAAGTTTTTCTAAATATTAAATTATGTTATTAATATAATATTGATTTTGAATATTAGGTTATACTAGGTATAATGCTCTACCGAGATAGAGTTAGGAAGCTTATAGGGTTGTCACAATCGACGTACATAGACAAGATGTTAGAAAGGTACAGTTTTACCAATTGTAAGGCAACAAATTTACATTTCCGATACGGCATATATCTTTCGAAGAAAATGGCACCTCAAACTGAGGAAGAGAGAGTTAGGATGTCAACTTGCCATATGCTTCTTGTATTGGAAGTATAATGTATGTTATGTTATGTACTAGACCTGACATCAGTTTCGGCGTCAGTGTGACCAGCCGATAACAATCTGATCCAGGTAATTATCATTGGACAGCCGTGAAACATGTCCTAAAATATCTTAAAGGCACCAAGGATAAGTTTCTGATGATGGATAAGATGAGCTACAAGTTAAGGGTTATAAGACTCCGACTTCAAGGAGATCCAGATGATAGAAAATCTACATCAAGATAATATTTACCCTTAACGGTGGTGCAATTAGTTGGCGTTGTTCAAAGCAAGGCTCAGCAGCTGATTCCACCACTGAGGCGGAATTTATAGTGGCTTCAGAAACTGCTAAAGAAGTG
>SKCR01018973.1:0-66270 GCA_019454045.1 Zanthoxylum bungeanum
CAAGCCACCAACCACTCAACCACCTTGTTTTACTTTTTGTAAACCATTTACCAAACCTACCAAGTTTTAGGGTGAAATAGTTTTACCTAAAGGTGAATAACAAAAAGAAAATCTCTACACTTGTTACACAACACTATTCATTAGATGAAAATTGAAAAACCCTAGAGAACTCCCTAGGGCTTGGCCGAATTCCTCAAGCTCTCCTCTCTTGGATTTGTTTCAAATCAACTAAAAGCTAGCACTTTGGAAGTTGACAAAGGTGATAGGGAAACTACTCAAAAGCTTGGAATCATCAAAAGGGAAACTACTCAAACTTGAATCATCAAAAGGTTGGAACTTGGAGTTCATCCTCTCAAAAGTTTTAAAGCTCTATCCACTCATTGTAAGTTTATTCCGCACCTTATAATGATCATATGAAATGTTTTTCATGCTTATTAGATCCTATGAATGTTCTAGGAACACTAACAATGGTATCATGAGCCTAATTTAAGCATGAAAATTCTAGGGTTCTTGGACCTAAAATTTGGGGCTTTTATGATTTGAGCATGATTCTTTAAAATTGATGCTTTGAGTATGTTTACAACATGATAACTTAGAGTTATGCATGATTAGATTTGAAATAAATCAAAAGAATCAAAAGATAAAAAAATCTTATGGTGGCCGAAACTTACTGGTTTGTGCACTGTGCAGATTTTATTTTTTGTAACATGAAATAATATGTTTAGATGCATGTTTAAATGTTGATAGTTGGTTTAATTTGATTAGAATCAATGTCTATAATGTTCATGTTAAAATCAAAGTGCATGTTGAGCATGAAATGATGATTTTAGGTTCTTCATTTGTGTCAAGCATGCAATGATGTTTTGGCTTGATTTTGTGTTAAGCATGAATTATTGGACTAAGCATGATTAATTAAGTTAATTGATATTTTGGAAATATTGAGTTTAATTAATTAATTATACTACACTTTAATTAAAATAATTGTGATATTTGGAATATTATAATTATGTTAATATATGCCTTTAAAATGAGTTGGGCTAAAAGTGTGTATTTGGGCCTAATGGGCTTGGTTTGACCAAGTTTGGTTTTGGACTTTTGGATTTGATCCATTTGGGCCCAAAACCAATTCCATTAAGTCCAAATACATCACTTGACCCTTTAAAGATTTTAATTGGGCCTAATGGGCCTAAATTGATTTGTTGGCAATAGGGTGATTCCTATTGGGCCTTGGCATTTTGGGTTTGATCCATTATGGCCAAAGCCCATGCCTTAAGAATCAATTAAAAGCCCATTGGACTTTAATTAAAATGACATTGGATGTTGTTGGGCCTTTGAGACCCATTAAGATTGGATTTGGAATCCAAGTCTTTAAGGCAAATAAATAAGTGTATGTATTTAATTTGGAATTAAATTGGAATTAGTATTGAATACAAATAAATTGGATTTAAAATTGTAGTTCAATATAATTCAAGAATACTTACTTTGAGTATTTATTCTTAAATGAGTTTGACTCTTGCAAATCAAATCATTGTTTGAACATTGTATGGTCACATAATTAAAGACTAATTAATTGGATTAGATTGGTTGTAATACATGCTTTGTATGATTACATGAATGTGATGAATGAATAGTGTATATCGGATGGATATTAGAAGGGTGAGGGCAATTTTGGAAATTGTAATAAATTTAGAATTTATTAAATTGGGCCTGCGTGTCCAGCCTTTTATCTCTTTACTCCTTGTAATTCTCTTCTCACCTATTCCCCTCAATGTAAATGAGGTTTCTTTATTGTATTATTCAATTGGGTAGGAATAGAATAGTTCTAGCCGGGGAGAGGAAAGAGAGTGATTTGTTCTAGGAACAATTTGTTATATATCCATCCGCATATCGCTATTAATTTACTTTACGCGCTTTATGATGTTTTAGAAGCATGCTTAAGGGTGTATGATGAGACCTAATCAAAGATAATTAATTGGTTGCCAATTACGCGAAAAAAACCCTCAAAACATATTAAGCGTTTTTCCTTCCATTGAGTGATTCTTACTCAAGATCCAAAGTTGGCATTGGTTTGTTGGCCAAAGTCAAGACCTTTGTCAATTGAGGATGTGTTTGAATCATGAGAGTTTTGTTCTATATCGGTGTCTTGTCCAAGTTGTGATTTGTTGGCCAAAGTCAAGATCACTTCTTGTCCATCGACATTGATTACGAAGCTTTCCATGTCAATGGGTCCCGCTTAACTGGAATCATTAAGCTTGTTGTGCCAAAGCCAAGGCTTAGTTGATTCAGAGGAAAAAGGTTAGGAAAATATATTAGATATATTGGCATATATATTGTATATATGTTTTGGACTTGGATGTCCACCTACCGGATCTAGGAATTGGATGAGATCCAATTGATCTTCGAGATCTACCTAGTTAAGTTTCATACAGCTTGTTGGCCAAAGTCAAGGTTGTGTGTTATTTAACAGGATCCTAGCCCACTAGGAAACTGGGTTTCCCGAGTACTTGACAGAGGGTTAGAGGCTCGCCGAAAAATAGTGGGAAGCAAGTATTGAATTTGCAATTTCATTCAGATACTTAGCTTGACGCGCTTTCAAATTTATTTCGTCAAAATTAAAATGATTAGTTGGACTAATATAATGTTATTTTTTTTGTAACAGTTTGACTGTACCCATCTATCGTTAACTAAATAGTTGGACTATTGTAGTTAAGATGACAGGAAAAGGGAATGTCCGTGACATTATCATGGGAGAGAATGTCTTTAAGGGCACAACTTTTCCGGATTGGGAAATGAACCTAAGGATAGTCCTTGGGGCAGAGAGGATACTGTATACGATACAGACACCTCTCGGGCCTAAGCCCACTGAGCCACTTGAGCTGGAGCTTTGGAAGACTCACAGCAATGACTGTGACACGGCTCAGTCCATTATGCTTGCTTCTATGACTCAGCATTTTCGTCGTCAAAATAGGGACTTGGATCCTTATAACATGATGGCAAGATTGCACGATCTCCACCGCTCTAACAAGAGGATGGAGAGATATGAGTTGGTGAAGAAGCTCTTCCGCTCACGCATGTCAGAAGGCATGTCTGTTGAATCCCATGTGGTTCAGATTATTGCTGACATTGATGAGTTAGCCAAACTGGGGATAGTCTTGGAGGCTGAGATTACTGTGGACATGGTCCTACAATCGCTCCCCGATACCTGGAGACAGTTCATCATAAACTATAACTTGATGAACACTGATGATACTCTTGGAGAGTTATTATCAATTCTCAAGGAGGCTGAGAAGGAGCTTCTCAAGGGCAACAAGCGCGAGGCGCATTTTGCTCAAACATCACTATCTGCCAAGGCTTGGCCTAAGGCAACTGGTGGTGTTAAGAAGAAGAAGTATAAGGGAAAGGGCAAGGCCAAGGCGTCAAAGGCTTCTGGGAAGCCAAAGGACAAGTCTCAGGATGTATGCCTACAGTGTGGCAAGCGGGGTCACTGGAAGCGTGACTGCCGCGAGTACAAGGCGATCCAGAAGGAGATAAAGGCGGGCAAGGCACCGGCCTCAGGTATGTTTGTTATTGAGATAAACATGGCTACTTCTAGTTTTAAAAATTGGATTTTTGATTCTGGTTGTGGTACTCATATATGTACTGATGTGCAGGATCTGCAGGTTAGCAGGAGACTGACTTCAGGAGAGATTGATCTACGGGTCGGAAACGGGACACCAGTTGCTGTTTTGGCTGTAGGGACTTTTGTTTTAGAACTACCCTCGGGGCATGTACTTGAACTTCATGATTGTTATTATGTACCTAGTTTGACTAGGAACATTATTTCTGTATCCATGTTAACCCAATGTGGGTACACTTTTGCATTTAGAAACACTGGGTGTTATTTATACAAAATGATATGGAAATTTGCACTGCTGATGCAAATAATGGTCTTTATATTTTGAATATAAATCAATCTCAAACATATAATGTAACAAACAAAAGGCTTAAAAGTAATAATACTGATGAAACTTATATGTGGCACTGTCGTCTAGGACATATAAACAAGACTCGCATATCCACACTTTCGAAGAGTGGATACTTGGACAGATTTGATCCAAATTCATATGACGTCTGCGAATCTTGCTTATTAGGCAAAATGCCTAAATCTCCTTTTAGCGGTAAAGGTGAACGCGCCACTGAACTGTTAGCCCTCGTTCATAGTGACGTATGTGGGCCCATGTCTAGCCAGGCTAGAGGTGGATATCAATACTTCGTAACCTTTACGGATGATGCATCGCGTTATGGTTATGTGTATCTTATGAAACACAAGTCGGAAACTTTTGATAAATTCAAAGAGTTTCGACACGAAGTTGAAAAACAGACCGGCAAGAGTATTAAGACATTACGGTCGGACCGTGGTGGCGAATACTTGAGCAATGAGTTTCTAGATTACCTGAAAGAATATGGTATTCTTTCACAGTGGACTCCTCCTGGAACACCGCAATTAAACGGTGTGTCTGAACGGAGAAACCGTACTTTGTTGGACATGGTAAGGTCTATGATGAGTCGCACTGAGCTACCTATTTCCTTCTGGGGATATGCATTAAACAGTGCAGTTCTTATTTTGAATAAGGTTCCGTCAAAGTCTGTACAACAGACTCCATATGAGATATGGACAGGAAAGAAACCAGGTTTCTCATTCCTGAAGATTTGGGGATGCTGGGCATACGTCAAACGTTTGGAAGGTACCAAACTTGAACCCAAATCGGATAAATGCCTATTCGTAGGATATCCTAGGGAAACCAAAGGATATTACTTCTATTACCCACAAGAGAACAAAGTGTTTGTTGCTCTACATGCGGTTTTCCTTGAGAAGGAATTCCTAAATGCAGTGGTAAGTGGGAGGAAAGTAGAACTCGATGAAAATCGGAGTGATACTGTTCCTGGCATTGAATCCACAACGGAACATGAACAGTTCATCCAGGATGAGACTGTCCCACAATCTTCGATTACACAAGGACCGCGTAGGTCGGAGAGAGTTAGGAAAGAACCTGAGAGGTATGGGTTCCTGATCTCACCTCATGTAGATATTAATCTCATTGAGGATAACGATCCGGCTACGTATGAGGAAGCGATACAAGGTATCGATTCCACTTTATGGCAAGAAGCCATGAAGGCCGAAATGGATTCCATGTACACCAACCAAGTTTGGACACTGGTTGATGCACCAGAAGGCGTAAAGCCTATTGGTTGCAAATGGGTCTTCAAGAAGAAGACTGACATGGATGGCAACGTACAAACGTACAAAGCTAGGCTTGTAGCGAAGGGGTATCGTCAACGACATGGTGTCGATTATGACGAAACTTTCTCACCCGTTGCCATGATTAAATCCATTCGGATAATGCTTGCAATAGCTGCATATTTCGATTACGAGATATGGCAGATGGACGTTAAAACCGCTTTCCTTAACGGAAACCTTTTGGAGGATGTTTACATGCAACAGCCTGATGGTTTTATCGTGCCTAAACTTACAAACAAGGTTTGTAAGTTAAATCGGTCCATTTATGGACTGAAGCAAGCATCGCGGTCATGGAACCAACGTTTTGATGAGATCATAAAAGAATATGATTTCATTCAAAACGAAGATGATCCTTGTGTATACAAGAAGGTTAGTGGGAGAGCACTGACTTTTATTGTCCTTTATGTTGACGACGTATTGCTTATCGGCAATGACATTCCCATGTTAACGTCGGTGAAAGCTTGGCTTTCATTGAAATTCTCCATGAAAGATCTGGGAGAAGCAGCCTTTATTCTAGGAATAAAGATCTCTACCGGGATAGATCTAGAAAGCTGCTTGGTCTCTCCCAGAATACATATATTGACAAAGTGTTGAAGAGATTCAACATGGATCAGTCCAAGAGGGGACTGTTGCCAATGTCACATGGTGTCTATCTATCTAAGGACATGTGTCCTAAGACTCAAGATGAGAGAGACAACATGAGTCGGATACCGTTCGCCTCGGCAGTCGGATCGATCATGTATGCCATGATATGTACACGACCTGATGTCTCCCATGCTTTGAGCATGTGTAGTCGCTATCAGGCCGATCCAGGTGAAGGTCACTGGATGGCGGTTAAAATATCCTTAAGTATCTTAGACGAACTAAGGATACTTTCTTAATCTATGGAGGTGGAGAACTTGAGGTAACTGGGTTTACCGATGCAAGTTTCCAAACCGACAAAGACGACTCTAAGTCGCAATCCGGGTACATATTTTGTTTGAATAACGGAGCAGTGAGCTGGAAATCTTCCAAGCAAGATACTGTTGCCGATTCAACAACAGAAGCGGAGTATATTGCTGCAGCTGAAGCAGCAAAGGAAGCAGTTTGGATCCGAAAATTCTTAATTGGATTAGGAGTAGTTCCGTTGGCAGCTGAGCCCGTTCCATTGTATTGTGACAATAACGGGGCTATAGCACAGGCTAAGGAACCGCGGTCTCATCAACGGTCCAAGCATGTTCTTCGACGTTTTCCATCTGATTCGTGAGATCATACATCGTGGCGATGTGAAGATCGAGAAGGTCGCATCAGATAATAACTTAGCTGATCCGCTGACGAAAGCTTTGCCTCAGCAAAAGTTTGAGCGACATATACATAGTTCAGGTATTAGATGCTTGAGTGACTGGCTATAGGCCAAGTGGGAGATTGTTGGACAGTTATGACCCATAGCGTCACTATTTTGTAAATGATATTGTATTATTGTACAAAATTAACTATGTAGTAATGAAATTGCCCTTTTACCGTTTAGTAATTTATTTACTTTGATATATTAATGGTAAAAGTCCATATGATTAGTTCCGGATTGAGATGATATGAGACAGTATCAATCCATAAAGGTTTAATCATTAAATATCCCTAGTCGTAGTATTATCGAGATCGGACATCGATAATGCGGAATAGACTAGTATCGCACTTGTGCGCATTGTGAGGGCACAATGGCATAGTTCTCATATATTTAAGTATAGGATACTTATGCAAGTGCGGTAGGAGGTTGTGTTTTTACCGATGGTACGGAAAACAGCTTCGCTCTGGATAGACCCCGCGGAATCCCATTGGTAGTATGTCTGTGTGTCTATGGGAGTCCGCGTCAGGGTAGGTGTATGGTCTTAACCTGAGACTTGCACCGCTAGTACTTGCGACAATCGGTAGACTTTAGTTTTGGTCGTCCAGGACTTTAACAGGTTTTGTGTACGCCTCTTCTGGGTTTATTGAGAATCGTAGTGTATTGGGTGTGATGTCAAGATGGAAGTATCACTCCAGACATATGGAGATGATGATCGCGCAGGGATAGGAACTGGTTCTCTATAAGTGTTGCAACCATCGGGATAATATGACTAGGTCAGGATTATCCGATTCAAAGAGACTAGTTGCTTGATATCCGATATATGCTTCGTACGGGGCAGACACTTCTCCAGCCCCAGGCCTAGCATGTGATCATCAGATACTGGATCGCTATACGCAATACTACGTATACTACGCCTGACATAGATTATATATTCCAGTAAGAATATTTCTGGAGAATTGGGTAGGCACGGTGCTTTGCTAGAAGCCAACCATGTCTTGTAAATCGGTTAGCACGTGGTACGAGGTACGCACTTAATCGGATAGTCCGATAACCGGATTTACTGCCAACATATCCAGAGGTCTCTTGGGTCGCTTCCCAAAGATTCACCGATGATAGTTGACTTAAATTAATCTGGGATTAATATAGAGAGCGAGAGAAAATTAATCTGGGATTAATTAGGGCTTTATTTAATCCGGGATTAAATGTGTTCAGTAGAGAGAGAACGCGATTAATTTGGAATTAATCGGTAAAATAAATTTAATAGTTAAATTTGATTTTTCTATTTAATTTATTTAAATGGGCTAAAATTAATATATCGGATATATTAATACGAATTGAATTTCGTTACGAAATTAAAGTCGGACTTTAATACGAACGAACGAGTTAATTTAGAATTAATTCGTAAACGACGATCGTAATATATTTGCGAGGCATCGATATTTAATTAAATTAGATTTAATTATTTAACAACGGAAGTTCGTTTAATCGGATTAAACGGAACCGAGCCGCGACAAATGTTCGTAGAGATATTTGAATTTTGAATTCAAATATGTGGGGCCCACTTCACATGTGTGGTAGGTGGTGGTAGTTGGCATTTATGCCAAGCCACCAACCACTCAACCACCTTGTTTTACTTTTTGTAAACCATTTACCAAACCTACCAAGTTTTAGGGTAAAAATAGTTTTACCTAAAGGTGAATAACAAAAAGAAAATCTCTACACTTGTTACACAACACTATTCATTAGATGAAAATTGAAAAACCCTAGAGAACTCCCTAGGGCTTGGCCGAATTCCTCAAGCCTCTCCTCTCTTGGATTTGTTTCAAATCAACTAAAAGCTAGCACTTTGGAAGTTGACAAAGGTGATAGGGAAACTACTCAAAAGCTTGGAATCATCAAAAGGTTGGAACTTGGAGTTCATCCTCTCAAAACTTTTAAAGCTCTATCCACTCATTGTAAGTTTATTCCGCACCTTATAATGAACATATGAAATGTTTTTCGTGCTTATTAGATCCTATGAATGTTCTAGGAACACTAACATAAATTTCATAGCAAGATGTCCGAATTAACGGTAGTATGTATGTACTCGGGATACAACTCCACGTACCACTTGAGTAACGGCACATATTTTGTTTTATGTTGTTTTGATGTGTTGTTTTATTCGTTATTTAATTCTGCATGTTATTCGTTTGTGTAATGATGTGATCGAGCGCATTGGGCTTATAAGTTAGATTAAAGGTACTCAATTTTGAGAGGTTAAATTCTTTACCACGATGCTTTGCCGCGCTGGTTGATGAATATTCGGTTGAATGTAAGATGTGTTCAATCGGGTATACGAAGTCCGATATTGTTCTCTTTATTTTTTATATGGATTATGTGATCCAGCCATGAGCTTAGTAAGTTGGATAAAGGTTCCCTATTTTGAGGGGTTAAAATCCTTTACCACGATGCTTTGCCACGCCGGTTGATGTATATTCGGTTAATGTAAGATGTGTTCAATCGGGTATACGAAGTCCGATATTATTGTATTTATTTTTTTATATGCATTATGTGATCGAGCGCATGGGCTTAGTAAGTTGGATTAAAGGTCCCCTATTCTGAGGGGTTAAAATCCTTTACCACGATGCTTTGCCGCGCCGGTTGATGTATATTCGGTTGAATGTAAGATTTGTTCAATCGGGTATACGAAGTCCGATATTATTGTATTTATTTTTTTATATGCATTATGTGATCGATCGCATGGGATTAGTAAGTTGGATTAAAGGTCCCCTATTCTGAGGGGTTAAAATCCTTTACCACGATGTTTGCCGCGCCGGTTGATGTATATTCGGTTGAATGTAAGATGTGTTCAATCGGGTATACGAAGTCCGATATTATTGTCTTTACTTTTTATATATGTATTGTGTTGATTGCGCATGGGCTTAGTAAGTGCGATTAAAGGTCCTCTATTTTGAGAGGTTAAAATCCTTTACCACAATGCTTTGCCACGCTTTTAGCCTGTTATTATTTATTAAATGTCATCTATTCATCCGTTCATGTATGTGTCATGTTGTTTACTGCATTTTGGAGGTCACTGCTGTAACCTCATTCGAACGCGTTCCGGAACGCCGCACGAACGCATGTTTTCTGTCTGGTCCCGTTCGAGTGCGTTATCAAACGTTATAGGAACGCGAACCTTCTGTTTACCGTTCAAACGCGTATACGAACGCCGCACGAATGCGAATACACTGAATTGAGTCATTTTCATCACATGTCATGTATAATTGTTTCTTAGGGGATTTCTCTTATATCATGTAGTCAATCATATTATTTGTATCCCTGCGTCTATCTGTTTGATGTGTTCATGAGATGGTATTCAAGCATGATTAGGTCATTAGTATGTTACTTGGTTCTTAGGCATGATTTAGCCTATTTGGTTGTTTATTTTCAAGCATGATTAATCGTTTTGTTTTGCGTTTGGTATTTGCATTATGTTTAGGTTGTTCTTTGTTTTCCGCATTATATGATCGAAACATGTTCATGAGATTGCCGTGTGCTATTGCATGTTTTCTGTTGTGATGATTACTTTCATGCATGTGAACTTAGAAGCATAATACTCTTGGAAATAGATGTTACTTAGGTTTGACTAAATTATTGCACAAATCCTTTCATTACAAGTGACATAAGTAAGGGACCATTCCGAACCTAACGGTTTGAGGTCTTCCCTTGCGAGGGGTGAGTGCGGCCTTAAATCTCATTTTCCCGGTTCACAGCGGGTGGTGACTCCATCATTCACCGGTTTAGTCCCCTGCGGGCTACTCCAGACTCTCAATCGGGCCGCGAGCCCGAACAGCATGCCTCGCCCAGTTTGTGTTCCCACAGGTAATATAAAGGTTTACTTATTAAGTCTTAAGCTTAATGCTTCTTATTAACTGGCCATTAATAAGATTGATCGGGTAAACTTAAAATAAACTTGACGAAGGAATTTTAGGTTTCAGCCTTAGACTTAATAGCCCACGATCTTCCTTGAGGATAGATAACCCTTTAATAGATTTCCTTACAAGATAGACATATACATGTCAGGCGGGGGTAACCACAATTGGAACTTAATCTTAATGAATCCAGGTAATTTGATTAACATAGACATATGATTTAATTGGGTTACACTGGGTATGTGCAGTTGACCATCAACAGAGGCTTTTGCATAATTTCGTGTTCCAGGTTAGTAAACCAATATATTACATAAACATAAAATATCCACTTCATATTTTAAAAAGATATTGGAAGAATTCACAGCCCTGGATAGTTTCAAAATATTAAATTTTCTCAAATCTACTTTCGAGCAATTTTATTTACTTGTTTTAATTTTAAAGTCACAATCCAATTAAAACAATCAATCTGTTGGGTACTCGTAAATATTTGGCTTCATAAATTAATGGTTTAGGTATTAAGTCCTCGTGGGATCGATACCTTTTATACTACTTGAACGATACGTGCACTTGCCTTATACGCATGTGATGACGCACCGGTCAAGTTTTTGGCGCCGTTGCCGGGGACTTATTTATCTTTCAATATTAGTTTTGGGGTTAGATATCTTTACTTGTATCTAATTTCTTTTTACTTATTGTTTTTGTTTTCTTGTGTTTCAGGTTCTCAGACACTAAATGAGACGAACCAGAAGCTTTGAACTCCGACCGCTTGACCCAGAGATTGAAAGAACCATCAATAAATTAAGAAGGGAAATGCGAGAAGGCCTAGAAGCAATTGTTAACATGGAACCTGAACCTTTTGAGGTTGCACCACCAATTCCCATTCGAGACAGACCCATTCCGGTGGTTGACGACTTTATTTTTTATATTGTACTTCCTCCATTACCAGCAAATACATGTGACATCAAAACATACATTTAGATGATTCAGTAGTCAGTGCAGTTTGGAGGAAATGTAACTGAAGATCCTAATACCCATATCAATAACTTCCTTGAAGTTCGCGGCACTTTCAATTACAACCGAGGGGTTGAAGAAGCTATGAGACTGCGTGTTTTTCCATATTCCTTGAAAGACAGAGCTAAGGCTTTGCTACATTCACTACCAGCAGGTTCCATCACAACTTGGAATACTCTAGCCACCAAATTCCTTGCAAAGTATTTTCCACCAGCCAGAACAGCAAAACTGAGGAATGACATTACATCCATTGTACAACATGACTCGAAAACTCTTTACGAAGCTTGGGAAATGTACAAGGATTTGCTCCGGAAATGTCTGACTGATGCTTTCACACGCGTATAACGCAAGCGCACGTATCATTCAAGTAGTATAAAAAGTATCGATCCCACGAGGACTTAATACCTAATCTATTAATTTTATTAGGTCAAATGATTACTAGTATCTAACATGTTGATTGATTGATTTGAAATGGTGATGATTTTAAATTTAAAAACAAGTAAATAAAATTTCACGAAAGTAGGTTTAAGAAAATTCAATATTAGGAAACTATCTAGGGTTGTGAATCTTTCCAATATCTTTTAAAAGATGAAGTGGTTATTTCATGTTTGTGTAATATATCGGTTTACTAACTTGGAACACTAAATTATGCGAAAGCCTCTGTCGATGGTCAGACGCAAATACCCAGTATAACCCAATTGAACCATATGTCTATGTCAACCAAATTACCTGGATTCATTAAGTTTAAGTTCCAATTATGGTTACCCCCGCCCGACAGGTATATGTTTATCATGTAAGGAAATCTATTAAAGGGTTATCTATCCTCAAGGAAGATCGTGGGCTATTAAGTCTAAGGCTGAAACCTAAAATTCTTTTGTCAAGTTTATTTTAGATTTACCAGATCAATCTTATTAGTGGCCAATTAACAAGACACATTAAGCTTAAAACTTAATAAGTAAACCATTAAATTACCCAAACTATAAAATAACCCCTTATAAACCGGTGATATTAGAAGTCATCACAAACCTAGATAACTAACTTAGTTATGACACATAACTAGAGCGAGTAAAAACTTAAAAATAAAAGACATAAATTACAATGCTGAAAAGTAAATGCGGTAAAATAAATACTGAAAAATAAAATTACAATAAAATAAAATGCTAAGGTAAAATGATCTACTTTTACTACTACTAATTTAGATATCTCCCTTAATATAATATATTAACTTGTGATGATATTACCAACCAGCCATATAGGCGGTAACCTGATTAAGTCAAATTAAGTCCAACCAGCCATATAGGCGGTATAAAAATTTGTCCATAAACCTGTCATATAGGCGGTAAGAACGTTTAATTACCAACCGACCAATCCGGCGGTATCCTTACTTAGTCAGGTTTAAACCAGTTTAAAATGAATTACCAACCGACCAATATAGAGGTATCTAGGGGTGGGCGCGGTTCGGTTTTTGCTAAAAACCGAACCAAACCATATTTTACGGTTCAGATTTTTTACCTCTCAAACCAAACCATTAAATAACGGTTTGGTTCGGATTGAAAAATTTTTAAACCAGCGGTTTACGGATTGGTTCGGTTCGATTTACGGATTATTAAATTTAAAATAAATTTTCATCCACTCAAGTGAAAAAAAAAAACTAGTCTATCCAACAAATAGTATAAAGTGCTAGGGTGTAAGCTGTGACTTCAGGGAACACATGCACTCCATAAATGATTGAAAAATGAGGCACAATTAATTTTTGTATTTTTTAAAAATTACCTTGAATAATGATGCTACCATCATTCTAATTAAGAGACAAATCCAACATCTTACTTTCAAGAATAATGATGCTACCATAAAACAACAAATTTAAGAATTAAAGTATTAACAAATAAATTGAAGAATAAAAGTATTAACAAAAAAATATATTAACAAAAAATTAAGAATAAAAGTATTAACATACTAATAAAAAAAATATAGAATAAAATTAAAAGAAAAATATAAAGTTTTTTTTATAAAAATATATAATTTTTTAATTATAACGGTTCGGTTCGGTTTAACAGGTGCGGTTCGGATTAGCTCCTGAACCGAACCGTAAACCGTTTGGGGTGGGCCAATCCGAACCGCAAACCGAACCGTTAGAAAAAAAACCGTAAATTCGGTCCGGTTTGGTTCGGTTTGCGGTTTGGTTTGGTTCGGTCGGTTTTTTTGCCCACCCCTAGAGGTATCCTTATTAAGTCAAGTTTTAAATAGTGAATATATTATAATTAAGGGAGATTAATCTAAATAGGAATAGTAAAAGAATTATCTTTCACCCTAGCAGGGGAAGTTACCTCCCTATGGTTGAATAGTAAAAACTGTAAAAGTAAAGAAAGTAAATTACTATTACTATTACAGAACGTAATTAAAATTAATTACAAAACTGAAATTAAAATAAACTACATAGAAAAATCTCTATTTACATCTGAGACTTCAGAGAGGAAGGTACATCTGAAACTGAAATTTCGAGCTCTATTTATAGGCGTCAATAAGCCATACGCGACGCATAAGTTTCTTCTTACGTCGCGACGCGCTGACGTGTCAAGCGCTGATTGATCGGTTCCAGATTCTTATCTTCCACGTGGCATTATGGATAAGGTGATAAGGTGACACATGGCAAGGCGGCTGTCAACTCAATGATTATGCTGACGTGGTGATGACGTGATGCTGACATGGCGACACGTGGCGATAGTGATTGTTGGCACCATATAATGATGACACGTGGCACGTTGTGATTGGCTGATGATGATGTGGCGATGACGTGGCAAAGTTGACTCGGTCTTTTGCTGACATAGCGATGACGTGGCTGACACGTGGTGACACATGGCGACACGTGGCGATGGCGATTATCGGCACCATTGGATGATGACACGTGGCACGGTGCACATTAGCAAATCGGCTGTGATGGTGACACGTGGCACGGCGCACGTTAGAAAAGTCAAACTTCACAAATTCTGACATGTGGACCCGGTGTACGTTAGCATAGATCAGCGCACGTTAGGTGTCGCGACTCGCCAAAAGACCATTTTGCCCTTTTATGTCATTTTTCACTGTTTTGGTCCCAAATCACCTCCAGAGAGTCCTAAAACTTTATTTATCTACAAAATAACACAAAACACATCAAAATATTCACAAAACTCAAGAAACCAAAATATTAGGTCAAATGAGTGGGAAATAGTGATACATTTACCACTTATCACACCCACAAACCTAACATTTTGCTAGTCCTCGAGCAAAACATAAAATAAAATACATAAACATCTTTAAAATAAAATTTAACTAAGCCACTTTCGTAGGGATCACAGTTGCATTTAGCGTATGCAACAAGCCTTTAAACCCCTAGGTGTCCCTATGGGACGAGTTGTAGTCTCGTGAGGGTTTACAACAATGATACCCACAAACATTTTACAAATGTAAAAATGTAGTAAAACTAATGCACACAAAAGTAAAAAGACAAGAGAAAAGAGAATAAAGAAGTTAGTGACTAATCAGGTGAAACTTCTACTCCAAGTCACTAGTTATTTTCTTTCTTTCTAAATTACCAAATAAGTAAATTCTCCGATTATATTTACCATTCTCCATATACATAGCCAACAAAATATTAATCAACTCATTTTTGCCCACAATAGTCACAAGTGCAGTTGATAAGAGAGTAATATTTTTGTTATAAAGTTTTTTATCAGAATTCACACATTTTTGCAGCAGTGGAATAATTTTTCTCATTTTTCTGATTTTTTCTTTTGTTTTTTTTTTATTTATATACAATATCTTCCATCTATATAGCGAGTTTTGGGTCGGTGGCTCCCAAACCAGTTGGCTTTAGGGCACTAGGTGTTAAAAAACCCCTACAGACTTAATTACTCAGACTTCAGATATATATATTTTTGCAGCATCTTTGATCCATGTAGCGAGCTTTGGGTCGGTGGCTCCCAAACCAGTTGGTTTTAGGGCACTAAGTGTTAAAACACCCATACAGACTTAATAACTCGGATCTCAGACGTTTTTTTTACTCCATTGCTTTTCATAGATGCTTCCTCCAATTAAACTAGAGCACTGAATATTACAAACTTTTCAATTACAGCTTATGTCTGTATGTTACCATGCATGTTGATAATACCTGCCAACTGAGCATATGAAGATCCATTTTAGTCAGTATTATGGAGAATTCACAATTAAATAATTCAAAAGGAAATAAACAAAAATAAACTTGTTTCGAAAATGGGTTGAAATACGTATCAGGAATAAGAACTCCTTACACAGCTATCTCTCACCAATTTCACCTTTTTAGTCAAAATAAAAACAAAAACGCAAAATATTTTTGTAATTTTTGAAATTTTCATTTTTTTTGATTTTTCGAAAAATTTGGACTAAAAATAAAAACAACACACAACTATAAACAAGATACTGATCAACTAATTCCCTCCCATAAACCTATATGAGACATTGTCCCCAATATCTTAAAAAGTAGAAGAAGAGTTTAGAAGATAGTACATGGTTAACTGAAATTCTACACGAAAAGTCAAATGTTAAGATCCAGATTAATCCGACGCCTCTTACCTCGATCGTCCTCGGACCAATTTATCTTTGAAAGGATTGGGTCAATTTGTGGTTCATAGGCTAAGATTTGGTCAATTAGATCTGGAGCAGTTCTGGCAGTGAAGATGAGTTCTTTTAAAGGTTTTGACACGAACCCATTTCTCCGGACATCATCAATAAACACACAAAGAAAATCATAAAATCCTTCAACGTTTTATAGTCCAAGCGGTTTCTGGTGTATGTTCAGGTTCGCCCAAGATAACACTGTAAAAATTTCCTCCAATGTACCCAAACCACCTGGAAAAGCAATAAAAGCATCAGCACGGTTAATCATTTCTACCAATCGTTCAAACATACATGTCACGATCAGTTCCTCTCTGTTTGATGGTCCAATAAGATTTTCTTATGCCAAGGGTTTTGGGATGATTCCCAAAACGTGACTGCCTCCCTTCTATACAACTTTTGAAACGATCCCCATAAGTCCAAGATTGCCTTAGCCATATACTAAGTGCATATTCCTTGCAGCTAAGACTCGACCCAATTCCTGTGCTGCTTCTACGTATTGTGGCTTAACACCAACACTAGTACCGCAAAACACACAGATGTTTTCAACCCGTCTTCTTGAAGTGGCTTCCATGTTTTACTCTGGATGTCTTCAAAAATACAATGATGAGTTGAATTTATAACACCTGAAAAGGGTGAGTAAAATAATAGCACTAATATCTGCCAAATAACAATTATTAGTTAACAGTAAAATAAATCGTGATAGTAAAAAATGTATGGATCCTATCAGAGAAAATAAAAGAAAACAAAAAAAAAATCACAATTATTAGGAAAAGACAAAGAGATATAATATGTACAAGAAATATAACGCCTTGATTGATGTCTATACGTCAGGGACAAGCTTCCCATCCAATTTTCTTATAAATTGGCAAACAGGATCTTTTTGAGTCAGATTCCCGAGACTTAACTGTTGTCTTTCTTTTTGGAATTGTGTATGTAATTTGCGAATGGCTATATGAACATATCCACTGGGATGTGTCTCAAGAGTTGAAGATATATCATCTACAGACTCCTTACTCAAGCCATCCCTAATTAATTTAATTTTATCTTCGTGATTATCAGACACCATTCCTAAAGAACGACAACGAGTATTGCAATTCTAGCGTGCACATTTGTAACAAACACCCATTTGCTTAGCTCTACTTTTCTTTGCATAGGTGCTTCTACCAAAACCAGACAGATGTGCAATAAAAGATTCAGAAGACTCACATGTAATTGAACCCGTGCTTCAATAATCCAACGAATGTCTGTTGGAATACCTTTGATCATTAGTAGTCTTATCCGTTCCAAGCGAGCTTTGTAGACTTGCATCAGAGATTTTTGAGGGAGAGAAGGAAATTGCTTGTGAAGATTTGCGAAAGCTTCTTCCATCGTGAAATGACTTTACCTGCAAAAATTAAACACACAAAAATAAAACACACCAGATCATAATATATACACAAATTGCATGGGTTGCCTCCCTACGAGCGCTAAGTTTAACGTCGTCAGCTATACGTGACTTCTCGAACATTAGGCTGGATCTGAAAGTGTGACACTTTCTTTTTATCGCTCAAATGATTCTCCCCAGTAGTGCTTAACACGCTTGTTTTTAACCTTGAATGTTTTGTTGGAGTCGAGATCATGTATCTCAATGGCTCTGTCTGGTAAAACCTTGGTGATCACAAATGGACCTAACCACCGTGATTTTGGCTTCCATGGGAATAATTTCACCCTTGATTTGTTTAACAATATCTTCTGCCCTAGTTCCAGTTATATGCATACTAACTTCTCATCATGTCTTTTCCTTGCCTTTTCTTTGTACAATTTGGCATCCTCAAATGACTGATTGTGAAATTCTTCCAATTCGTTGAGCTGGTGGAACTTTTTCTCTTTTGTTGCTTGTAGTGCAAGAATTGGTTTTTTTCAGTGCAAAAGACGCTTTATCTTCAGGCTCCACAGGCAATTGACATGTTTTAAGTTTGTCAGTAGAACTTTGCATTGCATTAGAGTTCTGAATGGTACTGTGTATCACATCAAGTCGGAAACATTCCTCATTTTCATCATCTGGGAAATTCATGGCCTTGAAAACATTGAATGTTACTTCTTGGTCCTGTACCCTCATGGTTAGTTCTCATTTCTATACATCAATAATGGTTCGAGCTGTAGCTAAGAATGGTCTTCCGAGTATTATCGGCACGTCTTTATCTTCCTCCATATCTAGGACAATAAAATCTGATGGGAAAATGAATTTGTCAACTTTGACCAACATGTCTTCAATTACACCTCTCGGAAATACTAGTGTTCTATCAGCAAGTTGCAGAGAGACTGAAGTGGGCATTGTTTCTCCAATATGTAGTTTCCTTAAAATAGAAAAAGGCATCAAGTTAACACTTGCACCTAAATCACATAAAGCCATATCAAAGTTATGTTCTCTTATGATACAAGGAATGGTGAAACTGCCAGGATCTTTCAACTTTGGGGGAAGCTTCCTCTGAATGATGGCGCTGCATTCTTCTGTCAATGCTACTATCTCGTACTCTCTCAATCTCCATTTTCGTAAAAGAATGTCTTTCATGAATTTTTCATAGCTGGGCATTTGTTCCAAGGCTTCTGCAAATGGAATGTTGATGTGCAGCTTTTTGAACACCTCCAGGAAACGAGCAAACTGCTTGTCCAGTTTGTTTTTCTGAAGTCGCTGTGGAAAAGGTGGAGGTTGAGTGATCTGATCTTTTTATTTTTCCTTTGCTTCTTTTTCCTCCATCTGTGGAACTGCATCTTTTGGAACTTTTTCAATTGTTGCCTTGATTCCAATATCTTTGTTGATTTCAGTACCACTTTTTAAGGTAATGGCTTGACATTGCTCCTTCCCTCGGTTCCTTGGATTTGATTATGTGTTGATGGGAAGATTACCTAGCGGTCTGTAACTCTGAGCATTAGCCAGTTGTCCGATTTGATTATCCAGTACTTTGATGGAAGCAGATTGGCTCTGAAACATAGCATCGTATTTTTTTAACTGAGCCAACACTACTGCTATTCCTGGTTAATTTGCATGCTCATGGCCTTTGTTCTGTTGCAGGAATCCAGGTGGTGGATTTTTCATTTGCCCTGAATTGTTGCTCCATGAAAAATTGGGATGATTCCTCCACCCTGGGTTGTAGGTGTTGGAATATGAATTGTTCCTCTGTCTGTTGAAATTGTTGACATAATTCATCGTCTCTTCAAGTTGGTTTGGTTCTGGTGCTCATCCATATGGTAAACTTATGGATCTAGTGGTAAGAGTCTCCATAAATTTGCATATCTGATCCAGCTTGGCGTTGACTGCTGTATTGGCTCAAACTTCATAAATTCCAGCAATTATTTGGATCGTGCTCCTTTCTGTTGGCCACAAGGAATTATTGTTGGCCATTTCTTCGATTAGGTCCCAAGCTTGATCTTCTTCTTTAGACATTAAAGCTCCTCCAGCAGCAGCGTCAATTGTGGTTCTCATCAGTCCAGAAAATCCATTATAGAAAGTTTGGACTTGAAGCCATTTTGGAATCTCATGATGGGGACATTGATGAGTGGTAAATTTATCACTATTTCTCACTCATTTGACCTAATATTTTGTATAGTTTCTCGAGTTTTGTGAATATTTTGCTCATTTAACAGAAAGGAGCACGATCCAAAGAATTGCTGGAATTTATGAAGTTGGAGCCAATATAGCAGTCAACGCCAAGCTGGATCAGATATGCAAATTCATGGAGACTCTCAGCACGCAAAGCAATATTGGAGCCACAAGTTCACCTTATGGAGGAGGACCGGGGCCAGTTCAATATAAAGAAACGGTGAATTACGTCAACAATTTCAACAGACAGGGGAACAATCAATATTCCAACACCTACAACCAAGGGTGGAGGAATCATCCCAATTTTTCATGGAGCAATAATTCAGGGCAAAAGAACAATCCACTACCCGGATTCCAACAACAACAAAACAAAGGCCATGAGTTTGAAAAAGAACCAGAAATGAAAAAATGGATTGCAGAGATGTTCAAAAAGCAACAACTAACATATGATGCTATTTTTCAAAGTCAATCTGCTTCAATTAAAGCACTGGAGAATCAAATTAGACAACTGGCCAATGCTCAGAGTTACAGACCGCCAGGTACCCTGCCTAACAACACTAAACCAAACCCAAGGAACATATGGAATGAACAATGTCATGCCATCATGTTAAAAAGTGGTACTGAAATCAACAAAGATGTTGGAGTCAAGGCAACTGCTGAGGAAGTTCCTAAAGAAAACAGTGAACTAGTTCCACAAATGGAGGAAAAAGAAGCAAAGGAAAAAGATCAAGAAATGATCACTATACCTCCACCTTTTCCACAGCGTCTCCAGAAGAATAAACTAGATAAGCAGTTTGCTCGATTCTTGGAGATTTTCAAAAAACTGCACGTCAACATCCCATTTGCAGAAGCCTTGGAACAAATGCCCAGCTATGTCAAATTCATGAAAGACATTCTTTCACGAAAATGAAGATTGGGAGATTATGAGACAGTACCATTACCAGAAGAATGCAGCGCTATCATCCAGAGGAAGCTTCCCCCAAAGTTGAAAGATCCTGCAGTTTTACCATTCCTTGCATCTTAGGAGATCATAACTTTGGAAGGGCTTTGTGTGATCTAAGTGCGAGTGTTAACTTAATGTATTTTTCTATTTTTAAGAAATTACATATTGGAGAAACAATGCCCACCTCAGTCTCTCTGCAACTTATTGATAGAACACTCGTATTTCCGAGAGGTGTAGTTGAGGATGTGCTGGTCAAAGTTGACAAATTTATTTTCCCAGCAGATTTTATTGTCCTTGATATGGAGGAAGATGGAGACGTGACAATAATCATCGGGAGACAATTCTTGGCTACATGTCGAACCATTATTGATGTATAGAAATGAGAGCTAACCATGAGGGTACAAGACCAATAAGTAACATTCAATGTTTTCAAGGCCATGAATTTCCCAGATGATGAAAAGAATGAGGAATGTTTCAGACTTGATGTAAATAGTACCATTCAGAACTCCAATGCAATGCAAAGTTCTACTGACAAACTTGAAGCAAGACAATTGCCTGTGGAGCCTTAAAATAAAGCGTACTGCGCACTGAAGAAGCCAATTCTTGCATTACAAGTAACAGAAGAGAAACAGTTCCACTTCAATGAATGGGAAGAATTTCACATTCAGCCTTTTGAGAATGCCAAATTGTATAAAGAAAATGCTAGGAAAAGACATGATGAGAAGTTAGTGCGCATACAACTGGAAACAGGGCAGAGGGTACTGTTAAACAAAACAAGGTTGAAACTCTTTCCATGGAAGCCAAAATCACGCTGGTTAGGTCCATTCTTAATCACCAAGGTTTTACCAGATAGAGACGTTGAGATATATGATCCCGACTCCAACAAAACATTCAAGGTTAAAAATAAGCGTGTCAAGCACTACTGGGCAGAATCATTTGAGCGACAAAAGAAAAGTGTCACACTTTCAAATCCAGCCTAATGTTCAGGTAGTCATGTCTAGCCGACGACGTTAAACTTAACGCTAACTGGGAGGCAACCCATACAATTTTTATATATATTTTGATTTGGTGTATTTTATTTTGTGTGTTAGTTTTTGCAGGTTAAGTCACATTTCAGGATGGAAGAAGCTCTCGCAAATCCTCACAAGCAATTTCATTCTCTCCCTCAAAAATCTTTGATGAAAGTCTACAAAGCTCGCTTGGAACGGATGAGATTCCTGATGATCAAAGGTATTCCTACTGACATTCGTTGGATTATTGAAGCACGGGTCCGATTGGCAGGTGAGTCTTCTTATAAATGTGCTCATATGTTTTGTGATACTCGTTGTCGTTCTTTAGGAATGATGCTGATAACCGTGAAGATAAGATTAATTTCATTAGGGATGGCTTGAGTAAGTAGTCTTTAAATGACATATCTAAAACTCTTGAGACGCATCCCAGTGGATATGTGTATCACGAAATTCACATGTTATATACACAATTCTAAAAAGAAAGACAACAGTATAGTCTCGGGAATCTGACTCAAAAAGGCCATGTTTGCCAATTTATAAGAAAATTGGATGGGAAGCTTGTCCCTGACGCATAGATGTCAATCAAACCACTACTTTTCTTGTAAATATTATATCTCTTTGTCTTTTCCTAATAATTATGATTTGTTTTGTTATTTTCTTCGACAAGATCCATACCTTTTTTACTATCACGATTTATTTTACTGTTTAACTAATAATTGTCATCTAGCAGGTGCTAGTGCTATTATTTTACTCACCCTTTTCAGGTGTTATAAATTCAATTCATCATTGCACTTTTGAAGGCATCCAGATAAAAATGGAAGCTACTTCAAGAAGATGAGTTGAAAACATTTGTGTGTTTTGTGGAACTAGTGTTGGTACTAAACCACAATACGTAGCGGCAACACAGGAATTGGGACGAGTCTTAGCTAAAAGAAATATGCACTTAGTATATAGCAGTGGCAATCTTGGACTAATGGGGATCGTTTCAAAGGCTGTATAGGAAGGAGGCAGTCAAGTTCTGGGAATCATTCTAAAACCCTTGGCGGAAGCAAATATGATAGGACCATCAAACCGAGAAGAACTGATTATGCCAGATATGTCCGAACGACTAGTAGAAATGATTAATCGTGCTGATGCTTTTATTGATTTGCCAGGTGGCTTGGGCACGATGGAGGAAATTTTTACAGTTCTATCTTGAGCGCACCTGAACATACACCAGAAATCGATTAGACTGTTTAACACTGATGGATTCTATGATTTTCTTTGTGTGTTTCTTGATGATGCCCGAAGAAATGGGTTCATGTCAAAAACTTTAAAAGAACTATTCTTCACTGCCAGAATTGCCCGGATTTAATTGACCAAATCTTAGCCTTTGAACCACAAATTAACCCTATCATTTCAAAGATAAAATGGCCCGATGATGATCGTGGTAAGAAGCGTCGGATAAATCTTGATCTTAACCTTTAATTTCCTTTGTAGATATAGTATTTCGGCTGACCATGTACTATCTTCTAAACTCAGCTTCTACTTTTTAAGACATTGTGGACAATGTCTCATTTAGGTTTGGGGGTGGGGAATAGTTGACTAGTGTAAGAGCTAAATTTGGTCTAAGGGTACAACTGTCTTTCACCTTAAGCCCATCAGCATGTTAGGCCCGAAACCAAAGCCCAAAGAATTATGTATTTGATTACAATTAAAATCATAAAGCATGACCACTTAACCTAACTCTAGCACTAATCCCCACCACTCCACTTAACCTAACTCTAGCACTAATCTTCACTTACTCCAAAACCATTACCAAATACACCAAACCTCAGATCATGTTTTATCTATAAATATGAAAAGAATACAGGAAGAATTCATTCAAGTCTCATTTCTCTCACCCTAATACTTCATGCTCTCAATCCTTAATCCCCTCATATATTACACGGCTCTCACGGCCAAACAAAGGAAGTAGAGGTAATATTCAACCTTACTTTCCATTTTACAAACTTATTTCCTGCCACTGACTTGGGCGTCGGAGTGTACCCGGTATCCACCACACCGGTGGTAGCCTACTCTCGTCCACTCTACTTTGTTTTTTGCAGGATTGCTAGTGCCCAACTTACAAATTCTGATTGGGGATCCTTGGCGAATTCCGGAGTCCACAATTTGGCGCCCACCGTGGGGCCCTAGCAATAATTTGCAGACAAAGACTTTCCACCCTACAAACACTCACTGCTTAGTCAATCATGACTTCAAGCAATGAACAAACACCTGATCCAGTGGCATCACAATTGGCCATACTACAAGACAGATTGAAAGCTTTGGAAGAAGAGAATTTTACCTTTCGTAGTTCCAACATAAACCTCCAAAAACAATTGGAACTACTTTCATCACCCACACAGCTTCACAATACATCAGAACAACACAACAACCGGATCACTCCAGCTAACCTTCAAGGAGCATTTGACGAAACAACGGACGACGTTCCATCAAATGGTGAGAACCAGAGGAACTTACCAAGTTCACCAGTCAACCAAGCCCAGCAATTGTCGTCACAATGAGAAAGGAAATGAAAGAATTTAAAGAAGCTATTATGTCCAGTCTACCAGGGGTGAAACTCCCAATGAAGAAGAGTAGAGCTGAAACCATTTCAGATACCCCTTTCATTGAGACGATAACATCTGTTGAGCTACCACGGAAGTTCAGCCCACCAGACATGAAATTATACGATGGATCTACTGACCCAGACGACCATGTCATTCATTATAAATACAAAATAATGTCAACAGGCTTAGCTCCTCATCAATGGGAAGCTGGAATGTGCAGAGGGTTTGGAGAAACTTTGGGTGGTCCAGCTCTTACATGGTTCATCAACCTACCATACAGATCCATCAAATCTTATCAACAATTAGCAGACAAATTTGTTGAACATTCGCCAGCTCTTGCAAACTTGAAAAAACTACTGATGATCTTAGTGCCATCCTACAACGGAGGGGAGAATCATTGCGAAGCTATGTTGCTCGATTCAACAAAGAAAGAATAACAATCCCAGACCTTCATCAACCAACAGCTGTGGAGGCTTTCAGGAACGGGTTACTTTGTGAAAGTGGACTCTAAAAAAGCTGACCAAGTTTCGGTGCTACACGATGGACCAGGTTATGGCTCGAGCACAAGTTGAAATCAGGTGGGAAGAAGATAAAAGGAATAAAAGAAAAGACATTTCCTCCAACATGCAAAATGAAAGAACAGCCCATTCTACCAAACGACATAAAGAATTTACAAATGTGATGCCTAAGCGTCATTCGGAGAAATGGAACCACCCAAGGAGAGAACATCAGCCCCACCAAAAAGGTTTTGATGAAAGACCTCCATCATACAGAGCTCGAGAAACAATTCCGATGGAAAAACCCAGACTCCCAGACTACAATTTTTCTATATCTCCGGGAGAGTTAGTCTTGGTACTTAAAAAGATGGAAATGAAGTAAAGTGGCCACCACGCAATAGAGAAAGTTTCAAAAATAAAGACACAAACAAATGGTGTGAGTTCCATCGAGACTACGGCCATACAACAGCTGAATGTGTAGCATTGAGGTTGGAAGTACTTGAGTTGTTGAACAAAGGGTTTTTAAGGGATCTACTTACGGAGAAGGGGCAAGCTACTTTAGCTCAGAGGAACGAGAAGGATGGACATGGGGAAGCACCAATTCAACCTCCACCAATTGATAACACCGTGAATTTCATTTCAGGAGGATCAGAGATTAGTGGAGTATCATATTCAGCAGCAAAACGACATTCCAGAGCGATTGTGTCAAGCCTTCAACATTCACGACGACGTCTTTAGAAAAAATGTTTACAAACTTAATAATGGAGTTTCCAGACGACATCAACTCTGGTAGCATGAACCCTCATCATGACGCCTTAGTAATCTCTCTACAGGTGGCAAATTTCATGATCAAACGAGTTCTGGTAGATACAGGATCCTCAGCCAACATCGTATTTACAACAGCCTTGGCAGACATGGGAGCTGATTAGAGAAAATTAACAAAAAAGACGACTGTGTTGATTGGATTCAGTGGTGAACAAAATTTACTTTGGGAGAAATAAGCCTTCCAGTCTACGCAGGGGGAATCAACAAAATGACAACCTTCCTAGTCCTAGATTGTCCTTCAGCCTACAATCTAATTATTGGGAGGCCATGGATTCATGAAATGAGGGCAGTATCGTCCACCTATCATCAAACTCTAAAGTTTCCTACAAAGTGGGGGATTCAAGAGATAAGGGGAGATAGAGTTGCTTCCAGAGGATGCTACCAAACAACAATGAAGGCAAAGGTCCATTCAGCATAGCAATTACAGAACGAACCTCATTCGCAGGAGCCCACACTTCCAAATATTGAAGAATTGGATGAGGTTCAAATCCATGACAAATATGCAGACCATAAAACTCAAATTGGAGCAAATCTAGATCCCAGACTTCGGGCAGACTTAAGTGAATTTTTGCGAAAACGACATGACCAATTCGCTTGGTCGCATGAAGACATGACTGGGATTGATCCCAGCTTGATTACTCATCAACTCCATGTGGATCCAGACTACCCTCCAATCAGACAGAAAAGAAGAAAGTTTGCCCCAGAGAGAAATCAGATCATTGATGAAGAAATCCAAAAATTGTTACAAAATGGTGCCATTAAAGAAGTTCAATTCCCAGCCTGGTTAGCCAATGTGGTGGTGGTACGAAAGAAGAATGGAAAATGGAGAGTTTGTATCGACTTCACAGATTTGAACAAAGCATGCCCAAAAGATTCATTCCCATTGCCTCATATTGATCAAATGGTTGATGCTACAGCTGGACACGAATTGCTAAGTTTTATGGATGCATATTCTGGGTACAATCAATCCTTATGCATCCAAGCGACCAAGAGAAAACAGCTTTCATGACCAATAGGGGCATATTCTGTTACAAGGTAATGCCCTTTGGTCTCAAAAATGCAGGTGCTACATATCAGAGAATGGTCAATAAAATGTTCTCACAACAGATTGGAAAAACAATGGAGGTGTATGTAGACGACATGTTGGTGAAATCATCAAAATCTGATCAGCATCTGCAACACCTGGAAGAAGCATTCAAGGTGATGAATAGGTATGGGATGAAATTGAATCCAACAAAATGTGCGTTTGGAGTAGCTTCTGGGAAATTCTTGGGATATGTTGTTACACAACGAGGGATTGAGGCAAATCCAGATCAAATCAAATCCATACTTGAAATTCCTTCTCCAACCTGCCCAAAGGAAGTCATGCGACTAGCAGGGAGAATTGCTGCGTTGAACAGATTCATCTCCAAGTCGACAGACAAAAGTTTTATGTTCTTTTCAGCCATTAAAAAGACAAAAAACTTTGAATGGACTCCAGCCTGCGAACAAGCTCTGAAAGAGCTGAAGCAGAGTACTTAACATCCCCACCATTGTTGTCAAAACCACTCGACAATGAAAGGTTATTCTTGTATTTGGGAGTGTCAGACCAAGCAGTGAGCGCTGTTTTGATTCGAGAAGAGAACGGCACCCAACTTCCAGTCTACTATGTAAGCAAAGCATTACTTGATACGGAGTCACGTTATTTACATTGGAGAAATTGGTATTAGCCTTGGTAATGTCTGCCAGGAAGCTACGACCATACTTTCAAGGGCATCCTATCACAGTTTACTCGGAGTCCCCTTGAGGAGCATACTACACAAGCCAGAATTGACTGGGGATTAACAAAATGGGCTGTCGAATTGGGAGAACACGACATCACTTACCAGCCCAGAACAGCAATCAATCAAATCTCAAGCCTTGGCTGACTTTGTAGCAGATTTCAGTCCAACTCAGAATCCCTTGGAAGGTACCGAAGTCAATTCAATCCAATCAAATTCACTTTGGAAACTTTCAGTCGACGGTTCTAGCAATAAGAAAGGGTGTGGCCTTGGCATAGTGATCACTACTCCTGATGGGGATATACTACAACAAGCAATCAAATGTGGATTCCGAGTTACAAACAATGAAGCAGAATATGAAGCTTTGATTGCAGGAATCAGCTTGGTCAAAGAGCTTGGGGGAAGAAGAATCGAAGTGAAATCAGACTCCCAATTGATAGTGAATCAGCTCCAAGGTTCATATCAGGCACGAGACCCTCAAATGTTATCCTACTTGCAGAAAGTTAAAGAAGTCCAGGCGACCTTCAAGAATTCAACATATCTCAGGTGTCAAGAAGTGAAAACACTCAGGCGGACGCGTTGGCTACCCTCGGGTCGACCATGCATGGAGACAAACTCAATCAATTCCAGTAGTGTATTTAAATTGGCCATCAATTTGGAAGGAGAACAAGGAGATCAGCACCATCACTTCAGACGACTCGTGGATGACACCAATCATGAAATACTTGCAAGATGGACTGCTTCCAGAAGATAGAAATGAAGCAAGAAGATTCAAAGGCAGGCAGCAAGATTCACCTTATTTGATGGACAACTATTGAAAAGGTCGTTCTTTGGACCCTACTTGAAATGTCTTACTCATGATCAAGCACAACATGTACTATCAGAATTGCACGAAGGAGAATGCGGAAATCATTCTGGAGGACGAAGCCTTGCCTCACGCGCCCATTCGACTGGGTATTATTGGCCAACTATGAGAATTGATTCGGTCAATTACACGAAGAAGTGTGAAAAGTGTCAGAGATTCGCTCCTATTCCACATCTTCCACCAGAAAAGCTGAATCCTATCCTATCCCCATGGCCGTTCATGAAGTGGGGTATGGATATTGTAGGGAAGCTACCAATCGCCCCTGGACAAAGAGTCTACATGCTAGTCTTGACAGATTATTTTTCAAAGTGGATTGAAGCAGACTCATTTGCCAAAATACGAGATAAAGAAGTTCAAACATTTGTCTGGAAAAACATCATATGTCGTTTCGGCATTCCCAAGGAGATTGTAACAGATAATGGCTCCCAGTTTATTAGCCGACATTTTCAAGACTTCTGTAAAAATTGGGGGATCAAGTTAAGTTTTTCAACCCCACGCTTTCCACAAGCTAATGGGCAAGCCGAGTCTTCCAACAAGACACTTTTGAATACTTTGAAGAAAAGATTGGAGAAGGCGAAAGGATCATGGGCAGACGAGCTTCCTGGAGTATTGTGGTCCTACAGAACCACCATCCGTTCTTCCACTGGAGAAACCCCTTTCTCTTTGGCATTTGGAACAGAGGCAGTAATTCCAATCGAAGAAGCCATTCCTTCTCTACGCTACCAGTACGCTGGTGATGAGGTAAATCAACAGTTGATGTATATGAATCTAGATACAATCGACGAAAGACGAGAAAAGGCGACCATACGACTTGCATCTCATCGGCAAAGAATGGCGAGATATTTCAACAAAAATGTCAGAAGCAGAACATTCAAGGAAGGGGATTGGGTACTACGAAAAGTTTTTCAAAACACAAAAGAAGTTGGAGAAGGGAGAGCGTGGGACCAAATTGGGAAGGTCCATACATCATCACAAGAGTTGTTGGACACGGAGCCTACAAATTACAAACAGTTGAGGGGAGACAAATTCACAATAGTTGGAATGCAATTCACCTTAAGCAATTTCACCGGTAATTTAAGCGTGAGTTTTTGCATTTATTCTATTTAAGATTCAGAGTAATTATCTACTTTATGTATTGTGTGATTCGACTTAATAACAAATTTCATTTGAAATATCATCCCAAAATATCATTAATTCCTTAAAATTGTTCTACAAAGAAGTTAAATTAAAATTACAAAAGATTCAAATTTCTGGAGTAGCTTCTTCCTGAATGCATTCAGCAGCAACTTCAGGTGCAGGAATTTCTTGAACTTGAGTTGTCGGCTCGATTTCCATTCGACTAAGTTCCTCATTCTTCTTATCCATTTCTTGAACTTCAGGCGCTCCCGCCATCGCCATTCAATTCTTTTTCTGCCACTTTCGAGTCGACCTCTTCGCCTTTCTCTTCCACATCACCCTCGTCTGAAAGGGAAACCCTGCCAATAGTTGGTCATACTGCTGAATCCATTTCTCAGGCTCCCAAGCTCCTGTCTTCCCATCAAGGAAATCCTCATCAGATGACTGCGTTCTTTCATCATAGATTCAAGAGCGATCCCTTCAAGATTCTCGAGTAATTCTTCATTCTCCTTCTTCACATTCTCGAACGCATCCTTATAGCCTTCAATCGTAACCTCAGAAGTCTCCTTTTCCATCTGAAGTGTTGCCTTCACTTCCTTCAACTCCCTCTCCAATTCAGCATTCCTTTTTTCAAGCGACTTCTTTTGGACCACCTCCTTTTTCATAGCCGCAAATGATTTATCCATCTCTCTCTGTTTCTTAAGAGTCGATTCGACATATCGCTGCATATGTAGAATGCACTCCATTGCCTGGAAAAAGGATTTGATTAGAATCCATTCTACAAATTATTAAGAAATTTCTATCTACTTTCTTACTTGGTAATTTAAAGCCGCAACCTTTTTCATCGACTCGACCGGGCCAATCTTGGATAACCTCTGTTCATCCTCCTCCAGCAATAGCTTCTTAATAAAAGGGTCAAGGCTTGATGGGTCCGAAATTGCAGTCGACCCTGATGGAATCCTGACAACTATATTGTCGATATCTTCGATTTCATCCGCCTTCCTTTTCCCCCCTTTGACAACTATTTCAGTCGACTTCCCCTTAAGCTTCGGAGTTCCAGTCGACGATACCAATTGTGGTTCTGGAACCTCCACTTCTGGCTCCTTTATCTTGAGCTTCCTAGCCTTTTTTCGGCTCATCAACTCATCAATTGATGCTACTTTTATTTTCTCGAAGCCATGTCCTCTGCGCATAAAATTTCTTTTGAAGTTAATGTTTTATAAACCACACCTTTCCGTACAGAGCTCGAATCGACCGAGTACAGTAGATGACTTCCAATACGTTTTTAGAAAGTGCCAAAGGGGTAGATATACCTTTTGATTCGAAGATTCTTTCCACTGCAAAGTTGCTCTTAATCTCTGCTCTACCAAGATTATCCTCCAATCTCTTTGTTCGACTGGTAGATCAAGAAGAGCTTTAGTTTTCGACAAAATAAGAGGTGTTTTGTCGAAATAAACTGTTTCGAAAAGGACCTGCATAATAAAAAATCCATACATTAGTATCAACGACAATAATTGATATTTTATCTATTAATTGAAGAAGTTGATACTCACTAAATACACTCCAGTATTCTGAAACTCGACCCAAAGATACCCTCATTTTTCACAAAGAAATACTCTGACTGCCAATTACCCCTATCGTTTGTTGGAAGCCCCATAACTATTTGTTCCCTCTTACGACGAAGGTACAGAGTATATCTCCCTTTTTCAGTTAGATGCTCTTTAAGGTAGTATGAATATAAAATGTCCTTCACCTCAAACAATAATCCTTGTTCGAATGCTAAGCATTCAATCGACATCAAAATCCTCCAAGCATTCGGCATTAGTTGTGTGAGGAGCAATCCATAATGATCCAAAATTTCCCAAGCTAACCTCGGAATAGGAATCTAAGCCCATTAGAAAACGGTACTACATAGAAACCAATCCATCCGGGAATTTTATAATCGATCCTTTCAGACGGCAGGGCACCCTCAGTCCATTGATCTAGGAAATCTATACTTAATCCTAATTTCCATCAGCAAACTAGCCGTCATTCGACTAGTTGGGTTCTTGGTTAGTATGTTGGTAGGCTCACTTGTGCTCACCCCTCCACTAAATTCCTCGACAGCTGCCAATGATCTAATAGGAAGGAATTGCCTGCAACGGAACTTCATCCGACATAACGGTTACAGGTCCTTCCTCAAAAAACTCTTGACGCGACCATTCCCTTAATGATTTTTCTTCTGTTGATTCACTCGATGATGATCCTACGAATGTATCGATCTGTTCTCCTAAACTTTCTAAAGAGTCTCCACTCGACATATTCTATTCAGCGAGTCTACAAACAAATAATTTCTAGGATTTGGGTTCCTTAAAGATCAAATCCTACTCCTATCTCCAAACAAAAATCCACCAAATAACGTATGAATAAAGATCAAACAACCTAATTTAGCTAAGAACAGATGAAGCTACTCTACGAATTTTCAAAGCAAATGAAGAACGCGAAGAGAGTAAAAAGAAGTACCTTGAAGCCTTGAAGTTCTCTCCCAAATCGATTGATCTTGTGAAATGAAACAAATGAACCCAACAAGCCACACTTTACTACTTCTTTTGGCGGTTATTTCCCGCCATAAGACTCCTCGTTATTTGAGCTAGGTTTACTCATTAAACGACACGTGGAAAATCTATAGAATGTAACTCATATCTAGTCAAGTGAACTCCTGAACCTGCATTTGGTTCAGTCGACAAAGGAGACATTCCCCTTGACTTATATCAAGACAAGTAAACTCCTGAACCACCGTTTGGTTCAGTCGACAAGGGACATCCCCTGGACTCATGTCGAGTCAAGTAAATTCCTGAACCACCGTTTGGTTCAGTCGACAAGGGACATTCCCCTGGACTCATGTCGAGTCAAGTAAACTCCTGAACCACCGTTGGCTTCCCGTCGATAAAGGGACATTCCCTTCAGTCGACAAGGGACATTCCGTTTGTCATACAAGATAAATAAACTCCTGAACCGTTTGGTTCAGTCGACAAAGGACATTCCCCTGGACTCTTGTCGAGTCAAGTTGAACTCCTGAACCACCGTTTGGTGTTTCAGTCGACAAAGGACATTCCCGGAGACTCTTGTCGAGTCAAGTTGAACTCCTGAACCACCGTTTGGTTCAGTCGACAAAGGACATTCCCCTGGACTCTTGTCGAGTCAAGTTGGACTCCTGAAACTTGCATTTGGTTCAGTCGACAAAGGACATTCCCTTGGACTCTTGTCGAGTCAAGTTGGACTCCTGAAACACCGTTTGGTTCAGTCGACAAGGGACATTCCCCTGGACTCATGTCGAGTCAAGTAAACTCCTGAACCACCGTTTGGTTCAGTCGACAAAGGACATTCCCCTGGACTCTTGTCGAGTCAAGTTGGACTCCTGAACCTGCATTTGGTTCAGTCGACAAGGACATTCCCCCCTGACTCTTGTCGAGTCAATTTGGACTCCTGTACCTGCATTTGGTTCAGTCGACAAAGGACATTCCCCTGGACTCTTGTCGAGTCAAGTTGAACTCCTGAACCACCGTTTGGTTCAGTCGACAAAGGACATTCCCCTGGACTCTTGTCGAGTCAAGTTGGACTCCTGAACCTGCATTTGGTTCAGTCGACAAAGGACATTCCCTTGGACTCTTGTCGAGTCAAGTTGGACTCCTGAACCACCGTTTGGTTCAGTCAACAAGGGACATTCCCCTGGACTCATGTCGAGTCAAGTAAACTCTTGAACCACCGTTTGGTTCAGTCGACAAGGGACATTCCCCTGGACTCATGTCGAGTCAAGTAAACTCCTGAACCACCGTTTGGTTCAGTCGACAAAGGACATTCCCCTGGACTCTTGTCGAGTCAAGTTGGACTCCTGAACCTGCATTGGTTTAGTCGACAAATGGACATTTCCCATGACTCTTGTCGAGTCAATTTGGACTCCTGTACCTGCATTTGGTTCTGTCGACAAAGGACATTCCCCTGGACTCTTGTCGAGTCAAGTTGGACTCCTGAACCTGCATTTGGTTCAGTCGACAAAAGGACATTCCCCTGGACTCTTGTCGAGTCAAGTTGGACTCCTGAACCTGCATTTGGTTCAGTCGACAAAGGGACATTCCCCATGACTCTTGTCGAGTCAATTTGGACTCCTGTACCTGCATTTGGTTTAGTCGACAAAGGGACATTCCCCATGACTCTTGTCGAGTCAAGCGGGACTCCTAAATTTACATTCAGTTCAGTTGACCAGAGAATGTTCCCCATTACTTATGTCGAGTCAAATGTATCCATGGATCTTCAAACTGATCAGACGACCAAGAACCAATTACCATAAGTCAAGTCAAATCAGAATGACTAAAGACTTCGTCTGCCCAGACGATACACGCGATATTTTCCAAAAAACCCACATTTTGCACAAAGCTCTTATAAAACAATCCAACAGAAGGTGATACATTCTTGTCACGTGCTTTTGTGATTAGTATCATTCGACACAAACGTATATACTCTCTAAGACAAAACTTCTTTGACTTAGAGAGTAAGGGACAAACTGTAAGAGCTAAATTTGGTCTAAGGGTACAACTGTCTTTCACCTTAAGCCCATCAGCATGTTAGGCCCGAAACCAAAGCCCAAAGAATTATGTATTTGATTACAATTAAAATCATAAAGCATGACCACTTACCTAACTCTAGCACTAATCCCCACCACTCCACTTAACCTAACTCTAGCACTAATCTTCACTTACTCCAAAACCATTACCAAATACACCAAACCTCAGATCATGTTTTATCTATAAATATGAAAAGAATACAGGAAGAATTCATTCAAGTCTCATTTCTCTCACCCTAATACTTCATGCTCTCAATCCTTAATCCCCTCATATATTACACGGCTCTCACGGCCAAACAAAGGAAGTAGAGGTAATATTCAACCTTACTTTCCATTTTACAAACTTATTTCCTGCCACTGACTTGGGCGTCGGAGTGTACCCGGTATCCACCACACGGTGGTAGCCTACTCTCGTCTCACTCTACTTTGTTTTTTGCAGGTGCTAGTGCCCAACTTACAAATTCTGATTGGGGATCCTTGGCGAATTCCGGAGTCCACAACTAGTATCTTGTTATTTTATTGTTTTTCTTTTTAGTCCAAAATTTTTTCGAAAAAATATAAAAAAAATTGAAAATTTTTACAAAAATCAAAAAAATATTTTGTGTTTTTATTTTTAATTTAATTATTGGGTGAAATTGGTGTGAGATAGCTGTGTAAGGAGTTTCCACTTCTGAGACGTATCTCAACCTATTTCGAAACAAGTTAATTTTTGTCTATTTCCTTTTGAATTATTTAATTTGTAAATTCTCCATAAAACTGACTAAAATGAATCTTCATATGCTCAGTTGACAGATATTATTAACATACATGGTAATATACGGACATGAGTTGTAATTGACGAGTTTGTAATATTCAATACTCTAGTTAATTGGAGGAAACATCTCAAAAAAAAAGCAGTGGGATAAAAAACGTCTGAGATCCGAGTTATTAAGTCTGTAAGGGTGTTTTAACACCTAGTGCCCTAAAACCAACTGGTTTGGGAGTCACTGGCCCAAAGCTCGCTACATGGATCAAGGATGTTGCAAATATATATATAATATATATATATATATATATATATATATTATATATATATATATATATATATCTGAAGTCTGAGTAATTAAGTCCGTAAGGGTGTCTTAACACCTAGTGCCCTAAAGTCAACTGGTTTGGGAGTCACTGACCCAACGCTCGCTACATAGATGGAAGATATTGTATATAAATTAAAAAAAATCAATCAAAAACCAAAATAAAAAATCAGGAAAATTACTCCATTGCTACAAAAAGGTATGAATTCTGATAAAATTTTAGGATAAAAATATTATTATCTTCTCAATTGCACTTGTGACTATTGTGGGTAAAATGAGTTGATTAATATTTTGTTGGCTGTGTATATGAAGAATGGTAAAAATAATCGGAGAATTTACTTATTCGATAATTTAGAAAGAAACAAAACAACTATTGACTTGGATAAGAAGTTTCACATGTTTAGTCACTAACTTCTTTATTCTATTTTCTCTTGTCTTTTTGCTTTTGTATGTATTAGTTTTACTATCTTTTTAATTTTGTAAAACGTTTGTGGGTATCGTTGCTGTAAGCCCTCACGAGACTACAACTCGTCTACTAGGGACACATAGAGTTTTAAAGGCTTATTGTATACGATAAATGCAACCATGATCCCTACGAAAGTGGCTTAGCTTAATTTTATTTTAAAGATATTTATGTTATTTTATTTTATTATTTTGCTCGAGGACTAGCAAAATGTTAGGTTTGTGGGTGTGATGAGTGGTAAACGTATCACTATTTCCCACTCATTTAACCTAATATTTTGTATAGTTTCTTGAGTTTTGTGAATATTTTGTTTTGTTTTAAGTTATTTTATATATAAATAAAGTTTCAAGACTCTCTGGAAGTGATTCTGGGCCAAAATAGTGAAAAAGGACAAAAAGGGCAAAATTATTATTTGGCGCGTCGTGACCTCTAACGTGCGCCGGACTTTGCTAACGTGCGCCACTGCCTACTAAAATGCATTGTGCCACATGTTACAATCTGAGAAGTCTGATAACATGTGTCGGATGCTAACGTGCGCCTGCCACGTGTCAACATAAGAGTAGATACGCTAATGTGCGCTATGCCACATGTCATCATCCTATGGTGCTGACAATCGCAATCGCCACATGTCATCCACGTGTCAGACATCTGGCGTCCACATCAGTCACATGCTAAGTCAGCTTGCCACGTGTCAGCCACGTCATCATCATCCAATCATCATGTGCCACGTGTCATCATCATATGATGCCGACAATCCACATCTCCACATCATTGCCACGTCCGTATAGTAATTCAGCTCCCGTAGTCGCCGCCAAGAGTCGCCAGATCCGGAGAACGTGCCGTATTCGGCACCGAAAATCACGGTGCATCGAGACGCGCAAAGGGTAGAGCATTGCGACGCGCGACCACCATGGATGCCTATAAATAGAGCTCGAAATTTCAGTTTCAGAGGTACCTTCCTCTCTGTAATACTCTGATAATAATAAGGAGTTTGTATCTAGTTTGTTTAAATTTCAGTTTTGTAAATAATTTTATTTACTTTTTGTAATAGTAATTTACTTTCTTTACTTTTTCAATTTTACTATTCACCAATGGTGAGGTAACTTCCCCCTGCTAGGGTAAAAGGTAAAGCTTTTATTATTGCTATTTAGATTAATCTCCTTTAATTATAATATAATAACTAATTAAAATATAACTTAATGAGGATACCACTATATTGGTCAGTTGGTAATTATTCATAAACTGGTTTTAACCTGACTGAGCATAGATACCGCCTGGTTGGTCGGTTGGTAATTAAATATTAATTTGACTTAATTAGGTTACCGCCTATATGGCTGGTTGGTAATATCACACACGTTAATATGTTATATTAAGAGAGATATCTAAAATAATAATAATAGAAGTGGATCCTCTAGCCCTAACATTTTCTTTTATTATATTTTTCTTTATTTACTTTCCAGCATTTTACTTTTCAGCAATTTACTTTATGTCTTTTATTTTTAATCTTTTACTAGTTAGGTGTCATAGTTAAACCCGTTATCTGGGGTTGTGATGAAATCCAATATCATCGGTTTATAAGAGGTTATTTTATAGTTTGGATAACATAAATGTTTACTTATTAAGTCTTAAGCTTAATGTTTCTTGTTAACTGGCCATTAATAAGATTGATCGGGTAAACTTAAAATAATCTTGACGAAGAATTTTAGGTTTCAGTCTTAGACTTAATAGCCCACGATCTTCCTTGAGGATAGATAACCCTTTAATAGATTTCCTTACATGATAAACATATACCTGTCGAGCGGGGGTAACCACAATTGGAACTTAATCTTAATGAATCCAGGTAATTTGATTAACACAGACATATGATTTAATTGAGTTACACTGGGTATGTGCAGCTGACCATCGACAAAGATATTTTATTTACTTGTTTTAATTTTAAAGTCACCATCCAATCAAAACAATCAATCTGTTAGGTACTCGTAACTATTTGGCTTCATAAATTAATAGTTTAGGTATTAAGTCTTTGTGGGATCGATATTTTTTTATACTACTTGAACGATACGTGCGCTTGCATTATACGCGTGTGATTACGCACCAGTCAACTTACATACATAAACATATGCATATGGACATTAAATTCATTAATTATCTCATATCATATCATAACAATAATAAAAACTCAACTTGTTGTGGTTGGTTAACTCAAAGTATACATAATCTCTATAAAGATAGATACACCTACGCCCACATATATATCTGACCCATGTACTTATCATATTTCATAAACAAAAGAAACCAATTCATCTTAAGTTTCTTCCCAAACCACCTCTTAACTATCCTCGTCTTATCCTAAATATTTCAAACATCTCTAAAGATTTCATACACCATTTCCTTTCAACCATCATATAGGAAATCAAATATCCATAGCTAAGCCTATACGTCAAATTCACAACTCGAGTCCCATTTCGTGAATTTCAAAGGAATCACATACACATATACCAATCACTATATCTATTTAAAACATGAATCAACAAATAAAGTACTCATTGTATTGTATACTTACCTGGCTTCGTAAGCACTCATGGTCATAGTCAAATCTGTCAAAACAATTGGCGAAACATCGTCAGAATCGCGATTTTACATAAATATGGAAATAAAAAATGTTACATAATGATTTTATTTTCTTCTTTTTTGATATCTTATTCTTTCCCATTTTGATTCTCTTCGACTTTTTAGAAACCTTTGAAGAGCTTGCTCCACCATGGAGTTATTTATGGGATTGCTTTTCTTCAAATCATGCTTCATCGTGCGTAACATGTTATGAAGTTCTTCATAACTGGCTTGCATCGAATGCATATGAAAAGTTTAACACAAAAACAACGTAGATACTAGGTAAAGAAGATAGAATAAAATTTCGACTTAGCCGTTCATTGATCATAATGTCATGTCGTTCCAAATATCAGATCCGGTCGATCATGTTTAAAAATATGAATGTTGAACGCTCCTCCTGTTGGGATTTTAGCGCGAGCGGATCGGAAGCTCGCGATTCGGGTGAAATCATAATTTTAAAACCTTTTAAATTGCTGAATAAATTATTCAATATCCAATATGAATAATTCATTCATATTTCACCTAAACATATTTATCGATATCAAATAACGACATAAATAGCTAAGAAACGTCGCGAAACGTTTACGAAAATGATTTTTGTAAAATGGCATAAAACGTATTTTTGACCGAACCTACCACCCAATGTACATGGGGGATGCCCAGGTCAAAATTCAACCCGACCCGACCCGATGAAACACGACCCGACCCGGTCAGGTTTCGTAACTCAGAAAAACAATTTCGGGTTGAAGGAACCCGACCCGCATATTTAGGGTCAGGTTACAGGTTTGTTTAAAAAAATTGAGTCGAACCCGACCCGACCTGAATATTATTCACTTATATAAATTGCTTCAAAAAATTAGGGTTCTCTTCTCTCAGCGCTCGCCCCCTCACTCCTCAGCGGCCACCTCTCTCAATTCAAAAATTAGGGTTGTTCTCTTCTGTCAGGTCTCAAGATACACTTGTAAAATTTTATTCTCTTCTCTCAGCAGTCTCTTGTCTAATTGTTTGCAAATATATAGTGTAAATGTAACATACCTGAGTGGAGGCCAAACACTCACTCGCCGAGAAATTGAAGAAACCCAAATAATTGTAACAACTCCTGAGAATTGGGAGATTATTACAAGGAAATCAGGGGATCACACCCACTCACTGCTTGCGAAGCTGTTTATAATTGATGAAATTCATCTGCTTCATGATAATAGAGGACCCATGCTTGAAAATATTGTTGCAAGAACAATAAGGCAGGTTGAAACAACAAATGATCTTATTCGGTTAGTTGGGTTATATGCTAACATTCCAAATTATTATGATGTGGCATTGTTTTTACATGTGGATTGGAGAAAGGTTTATTCCATTTTGACAATAGTTACAGAGATCTCCCAACAAATGTGATGCTGAAATGAGTAAAAAAAATAAGGAAAAAAAATATACGTCCATTTTTCATGGTTGAGACATAAACTTGAAACCTATTAAGTTTTAACCCAACAATTTTCCACTTGAGCTACTCTATCACTTCACAAATTTTGTACCATTAAAAATATATAATTATATATTTCATATTCTGTTGACCCGACTGAACTCGCATCAACCCGACCCGACCCGTAGCGACCCGACCCGCGCGAGTCACTCTTCAAGATTTCGGGTTTCGGGTCTTGTTTTGCATATGACCTGACCCGATCAGGTCAATTAAAATTTGAAAAAACCTGACCCGACCCGACCTGTGAACATCCATACTTTGGACAGCCTTCACCCAGTTGGCTCGAAAGTCACCCGATAACGCCGTTTTTTGCTGTTTTCGCATATTTCAACTACGAAACAGTTTCCGGCAAATGTTCCAACACCCAAAACACATCTAATATATTTAAATGAAATAATTTTCATCACAATAAGCCCAGTTTTTCCAGATATGATTTTGTAACAAAAATTATCAATTTTTCATGCTTTAATCCAACATTCTCAATATTAATCCAAATTAATCACAATACCAATCCAAGCCACCACCAATGAAGCACCCAAGAACAATTCTAGGCATTACAAGAGTGTTCATAACACTCGAGGATGACAATATATCATTAAATGATTAAATTGAACAAATATTATAATTATATCATTCAATTCTACTTCACACATGCACCAGGCCTTTAAATCCATCATCCAAATCAAAAAGCCTCAAATTCTTAAGAAAAGAAGAAACCCTAGAATCTCACTATATCTTCAAAAAACAAGAAACATGATTTCTAAGCTTATGGATATTGAAGATTACTTTTAATATCTTAATTTCCTTAAGCTAGTTCTTGATTTTCTTCACTTTTCTTCCTTGAACCATCAATCAAATTTAGAAGTGTATTTAGAGGATCATATTCGGCCATGGGAGCTTGAATGAAAGAGATACCAAAATTTTCTAACTTAAAAACAAGCTTGACCGACCTAGTGGGGGAATTTTGGTCATTTTTGTAATTTAATTTCATTAAATTAAAAACAAGCTTTATGTTAGCAAATCAAATTTGCACATATTAAGCTTAATTAAAACATGCCACATGTATCAATAATAATTAAACATATTGCATAATATTTATGTAATATGGATATTATTTAATTATTCAAATATTTAACATTTAATATATCTAAATAATTAATTGATATAATTATTATTATTATATATGTATTTTTATTTACATTAAATAAAAAATACATATATTAATGGCATGTGTAAAAGTCTCATTTGACAATTTATTAACATGTATCAAATCAAATTTGGTATCAAATATAAATACACATTAATTATTAATTGACCAAAATTCCCTATCAAACACATTAAAGCATGTGTTTTCGTTAACCATTTAAATGATTCAAATTAACTCATCTAATCTGGTGAAGTATTATGAATAATCTGTATTATTCATAATGTGTTGCCCAATTGCTCAATGAGTACACTTCATATTTTGGGACTCTTTAAGTTTAGGTTTATCCGTCACAAAATCCAATTTCGTGTCCATAATTCACCCACTCATGAATTATGACGACCATAGATAATCTCGCTAAACTATGAAAGTCGAGGTCATTGCATACGTATAATCCCTCCGTCACAGGCTATCCATATTATACCTGGGATATAGGTAAAACGTCAAATCCTTATTGATGGAGTTGATGCTTGGAGTGCCATCCGATTTTTATATTTTATTATTTATTAATAAAATAACTACATTTTTCATTTCATATTTTATTAATAATATTGTCATTATACGTATTATATTGGTATAGATATGCTGAGAATGAAATCGACCTTAGAATAGTCTTGACCCTAGGTGTAAACTATTCTTAAAGTAAATATTCATAGTCGTTGGTTTTGGAATACGGTCGAATTTCTATAACCTAGAAGACTAGCACATGTCTTAGATTGAAATTGTAGTTCCAATGGTTTAACCTGATGTACCATGAGTTTTGGAAACTCGTATAGACATGTGGGTATTCGTTGAAGCGAATATTGAATGACTCATAAGCGATTCTTAATAGTTGGATGTACACACCACCGTCAATAGGAATCTCCTCGAGTCGAGTAGCATATATAATCCTTTGACTATAGGATATGATTGATTTTGTGTGAGATCGTCCACACTTTGATGCCATGTATGTCAGAAACATTTCATAGTCTGGCCTCTAGATGTTCGTTGGGTGTGGACCGATGCACTCAGTAATTAAGTGCGAAGCAAGATAGGATCAGTCGGCACATATGTGTACCATAAGGGGTTTAGGTATCCATGTTAGTAAAATCATGATTCTTAAAGACTTTGGCCAAAGCCGATCACCAAGGGTGGATCGCATCAGTTGTAAAGAATCGTGGACTTGTCGACATGAGATGTGCGCCTCGAAAACTTGACGGTATATTCTATGTTTCCTGAACACAACTCTGATATCCTACGACAGAGGGATTATTAAAACATATGTGATGACCTCGACTTGTATAGTTCAGAAAGGTCATTCGTGTTCTTCGCGAATTCAGAGGTGGTCGAATTACGTACATATTGATAGGCTTATATGACGAACTTGTCTGAACTTAGAGAGTCTCAATATGAAGTGTACTCGTTGAGCACTTAGGTAGCCGATTAATTTTGATAAAAGATAATATTCGATATTATAATTATCAACTAAGATAATCAAGTGCTATTGGATAACATTGATTATTTACTTTGACCTAATTGGATTAATTCAATAATTACATAAGGGCTTAATTGTAAATTATAATTATCTCTACCATTTGAGAATATTATTTTAATTGTAAGTATGTAATAATATGTGGTTTTGGCTTGATTTAATTGGATTAAATCAAAGTGGCAAACATTTAACTAATACATTTCCTAATCATTGGCTTGATTTAAATGGATTAAATTAAAGTGGGAGACAATGGAGATTAGTCACACCTAATTATACATATTTGGACAAATTAGATTAAGCCCACTTAAAATTTGATTATAACTTTTATTAATTAAAAATTGCCTAAGTTTGGCTATAAATAGCAAGCTTTATGAAGGTTTTAATTACAAATTCAAATACCAGCAAATTCTTAGAGAAATTAGCCTAAGTTAGAGAAGTGTTTAGAGAAGCTTGCGAGGTCTCTAAAACATTTCAATTAGGAGAAATCAAGATTAGATCTTGAAGTGAAGTTTACTAGCATTGGAAATCAAGGTTGGATATTGAAGTCAAGCTTACACTCTTTGGAGGTTCTCCGACGATTTCAACAAATGAGAGGTAGATTGGATCTTGCATCAAGATTACAAGGTAATGTTTGATCTTCTCCTAAGCTATGTTTATTTGTGTACTAGATGCATGATCACATAGCTTAATGTTGAAATAAGGCTTATCAATTGTGTTAGGATACTTTAGAAGTATAAACACAACATGCTTATGTATTAGGTCAAAGATGTTCATGTTGGACATGAAAATTAATAAGAGTTTGGAACTCTAAATTATAGCTTAGATCTATGGCTACTATTCTAGAATCATTTGACCACCTTTGGGTGAACTAGAATTGTTCATGAGACATTTCTAATTGGGATTCTAATTTGGTTTGAGTTTTGGATTCAAAATTTACGCAAGTGCGTATTAAAATAAATTTATGTTCTTGTAAAAATATTTGATATTTTTAAAAACTTGATTTTTATTCTATAACATGTTTTAATGTTGGTTTTGAAATTAAAAATTAATTTTATGTGTTTTTGAAGTGTTTAGGGAAGACCGAAAAAAATTAGGGTACTAGATCTTAATTCCTTCAGCTCACTGGAAAGTGAGATGAAGGAATAGTCATTTGCATTTGAAAACAAACAAACAAATAAATAAATAAAGTGTCGCTGACGTTACAGTGCGCCCGTACTGTAGCGCGCACGAAAATTTTTTTTTCCTCGGATTCCGATTCAGTCCCGGTTTTTTTTATACACTTGTAATGGAATATAATATTGAAGGGGTCTTATAGGGGTGAATCCGGTAACGCAGGCGGAAGCGGTGAAAATCCGATTTTCAGATTTCAAAACTTTTTCTTGGATTAAATAAATAAACATTTATTTAATTATCCAATAATCAAATAATGAAATAAAATTTCAAATGAATCAAATTCAAGTGAAATTACCAAATTACCCTTATATGGTATTTTGTCCATTTTAGTCCGAAATTGATCCAATCAATTTTGAATGATTCTAAATCATTTCTAAGATGAACTTAGCATGTTCAAAACATCAAAACACCAAAAGCCACAAAATCCCAAATTTCCTTCAAATTGCCGAGAGCACCAAATGGTGCCCTAGTTGACCATTTGGTCATTTCATGCTTCAAAACTCATCCAAATGAAATCCAATCAACATGAAACTTTGCATGCATCATATACACACCCAAATTCTCAACATATATGAAAACCCCCAAATTTGGAATTAGTTTGAACCCTAATTTTTCAATTTCCACAAAATGGACAAATTAGGCTAATTACATTAAATCAAATGTTTCAATCATCAATCTTTCATCCAATTCAAGTCTCAACACAATGAAACAACTCAAGATCAAATCTAGGTCATTTAAGAGTGGGTCAACAACTCTAGAATAGCAACATGGTTTCATAAACCTTAAAAGATTACATATAACTACAATAGTCATACACTTCTTTCATTACACATGCTTAACACTTTCATCAAAACAATCATCATCAAAACACAAGAAATAAAGAAAGGAACATCCTAGGAATATCACATATTAAAGCCTAGAATAAAAGGAATAAATTCCTTACTAATAGCAAGTTCAAGAAACTTACTAAAATCCAAGCTTTTTGATGTTTAACTTTCTTTCTCAAGCTTTCTTTTTTTGCTTCAACAATGGTGTCTTTCTCTTTTAAAAGTGTATTAGGTTAAAAATGAAATAAAAAGCAAATGAAACAATTTATACTTGCTAAATTAATGCCTTGGCCGAAATTTACAAGACATAAATAACAAATTTCATTTCAATTTTCATTTCAAATTAATTTGGTTAAAGTAAGTTAAATATCTTAAACTAACTTTATAGATATTTATTTACTTTAATAAAGCAACTACAATCATTACAAATTAAATATCCTAACATAAAAGATATTTATATTTTAATTAACTTAATCATTTAACAATTAAACAATTAATTAATTAATCAAATACAAATATATTAAATATATGTATAATATTTACATTAAATATTAAAAACATATATTCATTTAGGATAAAAGTCAAATAACTCATTTTGACTATTAATTAATGTGTATTTAAATTAATCAAGTATTAAATGTAAATACACAATAATTACGTAAATGACTATCGGGTCCTTTTTGCACGTATCTTGCGTTTAACCTTTAAACGACTTTATAAATAATCAATATTATTTATTTATTGTTGCTCTAGTGCTCTACGAGTATGTTTCATTATGGAGACTCTCTAGGTTCAGGTATTTCCGTCACGAAATCAAATTTCGTGTCCATAATCTATCCACCCGTAGATTATGACGATCACGGATAATTCTCGCTAAACCATACAGGTCGAGGTCATGGCAAATGTATAATTCCTCCGTCACAGGTATCCGGATAAATCCCAGAGATATAGATGTAAACGTCAAATCTCTATCGGGACTATCCAGTCGACTATTCTATTAGCAATCTCAAAAAGAATGTTTAGAACTAGCTTCTAAACTTACCACGGGCCCATGGTTTTATCTGATTGCTAATCATATGGACTACCTATGCTCTGGTACACAGAACTGACGGATCCTATCTTGATACACATAGGACACCCTGAGGATCTATCTATACCCAACGAACAGGCGGAGGTCTGATCTAAATAGATCGGTGACGTGACTGCCATCTAAGTGTAGAAGATGTCTCATGTGCCCACAATGGCATCTCAAGTCTAAGAATCACAAGTGCTACTCAACCCAAGAAGATTCTTATTGACGCTGGTGTACCATCCATTAAGAATCTTCGGTGAGTCGTTCAATGTTTATCCGCTATAAACACCTACACGTCTATACTAGTCTCCAAGACCTATGGTTCATTGAGAAACCATTGGAATCATATATTCCAGTATACGACATGTACCAGTCTCAACGGGTTTACTATACTGACCAAGTAGTGTAAACCTTGACCAGGAACTGTCTGAGAATGACAACGTCATGATACGACTCAATGTCCGTTGCGACGCTTTTGCAACTGTACCATGACTAATCATTCTAAGGTCATTACGTCTTTACCATATAAAAGAATAGATTATATTATAGAAACTGCATATATTATTACTAATAATAATGTTTTACAGAAGTATTTAACAAAATACAACCGGGAATTGGCGCTCTGAGCACCAACCCCTACAAATATTTCATTAAATAATTTAAAATTACACCCATATTTGATATCTATGAGTTATACCATTTTCGTGCGCGGGGCACCGATCCGACCCTAGGAGTTCCATAACTCCCCCAATAGAATGGTATCAGTAGCAAAGGCTTAACCACACAACACTTGTTTTGAATTTATGCCATAATAATTTTAATTTAATTATGCATAAGACATATTGGATATGTATTGCATGTTTTAAATTAAAACTTTGACCTAATTAAGTTAATGATTTGATTGTCATAAATCTCCTCTGATTAGATGATTACTTTTAAGTAATAGTATTAATAATGTTGGAGCATTATTGGATGGTCTGTCTTGTCAATATGGAGATGAATGAGTTCTTACTACTTATATCCAATATCTTCATTAGTGTGAGGGTATAAGTGCTCGGAACTTAGGTCGCTCCTGTAAAATATTAGATGTAGCGTGATGAGTTAATATAGTCACCCAATATCGTTATTAGTGTGAGGGTGTACGTACGAAGATCATTAGTGCACATTGACAAGTATACACCTAAAACACGTCTTAATCTAATATCATCATTAGTGTGAGGATAAAAAATGGTTCAGGACCAAACTAGGAGTCACATGAAGTGATTGACCTTGGAGGTCTACCTAATGAGTTTATAAAGGCCAATATCGTCATTAGTGTGAGGCTGAAGTAAATGTCATGGGATCCACTTCCCGCTATGAAATTTTGATAGTCAAATTTCTAGTTTTCTGTTAAGGAATATTACATAATTACGTAAAGTAGTGGGATGGCACTAATAGGTTTGAAATTCCATAATCAATTAGTGTTATCACTTTTGAAAAGAAAATTATTCTGCTACTACTCAAAAATATTGTCTTGTAGATGGCTGCCACTAATCCATTGATGAAACTTTTGGATTCCAATAAGCTAAAAGGAGCCGAAAACTATTTCGAATGGGAAATGAACATGCGCCTTGTCTTGGATTATGAAAAGTTGACTAATGTCACGATCAATCCACTGCCTTTTGATATGGATCCTGACTCCACTCCAGAAGAGCAAGAAACTTTCATGGATGGAAGGATGATAACCTGAAGGTGAAATCTTACTTCTTGGGATCGATGGTTCCGGATTTGCTGAGACAGTACATTGAAGTACCAAATGTTTGGAGCATCATGCAAACCCTCAAAGAGTTGTTTGAATCAAATCAAGAGATAGAACTTTATCGAAGTTCTAAGGAATTGTTCTGTGCTGAACTCAAGGAGGGAGGAGCTGTGAGTGCTCATGTTTTGAACATGATAGACCAAATTAGATATATGGAACGATAAGGCATTGTGTTTGATGAACAGATGGGCCGTAATTTGATTTTGTCTTCTTTGTCTGGTTCTTATGCTGGCTTTGTATTAAATTTCCATATGCATTCGATGCAAGCCACATACAAAGAACTTCATAACATACTACGCACGGTGGAGCAAGATTTGAATAAAGGCAACCCCACACTATATCTCCATGGTGGAGCTGGCTCTTCAAAGACTTCTGGGAAGTCAAAGAAAATAAAGATGTGGAAGAAGAAAATATTAAAGAAAAACCCCAAGAAGCACAAAGGCGCAAAACCGAAAGTAGCTCGTGACCAATGTCTACAATGTAAGAAGTCTAGACACTGGAAGAATGAGTGTCCAGAGCTTAAAGGAAAAGCACGACCCTCGGGTACGCATTGTATTTTTCCAATTATTGACATCACATTAGCCTTAGATGCAAATAATGGATGAGTGTTAGACACTGGCAATCCTACTCATATTTGCAATTCCCTACAGGAAATGAGGGTTAGAAGAAGGCTAAATAAATGAGAGATCCAGCTTAGAGTTGGCAATGGCGAGACATTGGATGTCAAGGCCATAGGAACTGTTGTTCTAGATCTCCTAAATGGATGTAAAGAGGGATATAAAATAAACATTAAGGATGAAACTTTATGTTTATATGATAAAGAAACTTTATTGAAATGTGAATGTTCTTTATCAAACGGTCACTATATTTTGGAAATATGTAGAGATGTCTTTAATATAGAGAAAAATACAAGTAAGAAGTTTGAACTAAATAATACTGAATTATGACATATGAGATTGGGCCACATAAGTGTTAGACGTTTATCTAAATTGGTAAAGGATGGTTTGATTGAAAATCTTACCTTATATCCTTATCCGATTTGTGAGTCATGTATCTAAGGAAAGATGACAAATGCCCCATTTCAAGGTGTTGGACACCGTGCTGGAGATTTATTGGAGCTAATACACAGCGATGTGTGTGGTCCATTAAATCATGCCGCTCAAGATGGTTCCACATACCTTGTGACTTTCACAGATGACAAGTCTAGATATAGATATGTCTATCTGATGAAACATAAGTCGAAAATATTTGACAAGTTCAAAATATTCGAAACGAAGTAGAAAAATAAACCAGTAAATTCATCAAATGCCTTAGATCAAATCGAGGCGGTGAGTACATGAGTGAATAATTCAGAAATTATTTAAGGGAGAATGGAATTCTCGCCCAATATAGCCCACCGGGAACACCTCAACACAATGGAGTATCTGAGCGTAGAAATCGTACTTTATTAGATATGGTGCGAACAATGATGAGCTATACAGATCTTCTTTACTACCTTTGGGGTTACGCTTTATAAACTGCTGCCTACATACTTAATAGGGTTCCATCGAAAGCTGTTTCTAAGACCCCCTATCAGTTATGGTTAGGTAGAAATCCAAGTCTTAAGCATTTAAAGATTTGGGGTTGTCCTGCATACGTTAGAATTGCGCAATGGGATAAACTAGCACCCAAAGGGTATAAGTGTAGGTTCGTTGGATATCCTAATAATTCCATGGGATATCAATGTTGGGGTTTTGAGCGATGGGGCGTAGCGGAAGCGCGGGTCCGGGCGGAATCGTATTTTAAAACTTTTTCAAAATATCGAATAAATTATTCAATATCTAATATGAATAATTTATTCATATTTCACCTAAACCTATTTATTCAATATCAAATATTGACATAAACTAGTTGAAAACTCGCGAAACTTTTACGAAAAATGTTTTTCCGTAAAATTACCTAAAATGTATTTTTGATCGAACCGAATACCCGACACTTATGGAAACTACTCAGGTCAGCTCCAATAGTGTCGGGGCAGTTCATGGGCTGCCCAAATAGTGACAAACTCATTTTTTGGATAGCCGTCACCCGGTTGGCTTAAAATCCACCCGGTAATGCCGTTTTTGGCCGTTTTCGCTTGTTTCAAGTCGGAAACACCTTCCGGCAATTGTGCCAACTCCCAAAACACATCCAAAACATTCATAAGACAATAATTTCATCACAAAATTTCCAGATTTTCCAGGTCTGAAACAGTAAATGAAATTGCCAAATTTTTCATGCTTTAATCCAAAATTCACAAAGATTAATCTAATTAATCCAACACCAACTAAAGTCACCACACATGAAGTACCCAAGAACAATTCTTGGTGTTACAAGAGTGGTTATATCACTCTAGAAGAGAAACATATTGTTCAACAATAATTTGAACAAAATTGAACCATAATTACACTAATTAGTTCCTTAACACTTCATACATGCACCAATCTTCCATTTCAACTCACTACAACCAAAAGCCCCAAATTTTCCACACACAAAGAAACCCTAGAACATTTCTAAGTATTCAAGAAAAACATGAAAATAAATTTCCAAGCTTAGGGATTAAGGATTACCTTTTAATCTTCAATTTCTAAGCCTTTATTTTCTTGAATTTTCTTTGTTTTCTTCATTGATTCTTCAAAGAACCATGAAACCCATTTTTCAGAGGCATTGTCGTGAGTGAAGAAGATGGACAAGAGAGAGAAAATCAAATCTACCAATTTTAAAAGTGTTGACCAATTATTAAAGTAATTGGGGGCATTTTTTGTCATTTTATTTTAATCAAATTAAAATACCAAATTCATTTTATTTTAGCCAATCATAATTGGACAAAAAAAGTTCAATAAAAGCCATGCCAAATGTTCCAATTAATAATAATCAAATTAAAATACCAAATTCACTTTATTTCAGTCCCAATTTTTTCTATACACTCGCAATGAAATATAGTATTTCATTAAATATTTTAAAATTACACCCATACTTGATATCTATGGGTTAGACCCATTTATGATGCGCGGGGCACCGATCCGACCCTAGGGGTACCAAAACTGCCCGAACACATATGGTATAATATAGTCGACTTTCAAATTTACGATCTCTAAATAACACTCAGAACTTGCTTCCGAAGTTATACCACAGTCATGAATTTACTAGATCGTAAACACGTGTAGGATACATATGTCCTGTACACAGGACTGACAGATTCTATCTTGATACGTACTGGATATCATGAGCATCAGTCTACACCCAACGAACATACAGAGGTCTGATCTAAATAGATCGGTGACGTGACTGCCATCAAAGTGTGTAGGATAACTCATATATCCACTGTGGTATCTCAAGTCGAGGGATCACTATGCTCGCTCAAATCGAGAAGATTCATATTGACGTTGGTGTACAATATATTAGGAAATCTTCAGTGAGTCGTTCAGTGTTTATCAAATAAATACCTATATGTCTATACGAGTCTCCCGAGACTCATGGTTCATTGGGATAAACCATCGGACCAAGTCACGATATACGACTTGTACTGGTTTCAGAGGATTTTACTAACCGACCCGTGTTAGTAAATCTTGACCAGGAACTTTATTTAAGGATTTACAACTTATAGTGACACTTCCTAATATCAATTACAAAATATGTTGTAACATCACACTACATTGTAAATCCTAGGGTCTTTGTCTAATATACACGTATCACTAAATCAGATTTAGTTTCAATCTAATCATAATTAGATATCTAATTGTAATTAGATCGAATATGTATATAAAAGACAAGAGGTGCTACCATTAAATAAGTAATATTATGGAAAAAGAAATTATTCGTATTCATGAATTAGAGATAAATACGATCCGGATTGGCACTCCGAGCACCAACCCTAACAATTTCTCCCACTTGCTCTAGTGCCAATCCACGGTATCATATACACATCTAAATGTGTATCACATACTCATGGCCCTCAAGAGCTCACCTAGCACTCAAAATGTAGGCAACAACAAGTAAGTCCGCTTTAACAAATTGAGTTTGTCCAACAAACCAAATCGTTTCTCTTAACCATTATCATTCATATTTTATAGAACCCAAGTTCTACATCAATATGACTAAGATGCGATATCAATATTGAGCTATATCTATTGAGTTGTCTATGTATTTAGAGATCAAATCCAAAATACTATGTAGACAACCACAACCAAAATACTAATATCAAAACTTTTAATATATAAGGTCATTATGCAACTTCACAAGTAAATACTTCATAAGTTACAATGAATTCCACTAATATAGTAGAATCAATTGTGACACTCCCACTGCATCTTTTCCGACTTTATATGACGTAGACCATCTAATGTCATAATTAGACTCAAAACTAATCTGACCCTAATGATTGCAGATTATATTCTCCATGAATAAGAAACTCATTCTTAATATCTCAAAGATAACAAAGAACATGTTTCAAGACCCATCCTATGGTCTACAACATATCAAAATAACTCGTAACAATTACAATTAAATTGATATCTTCAATCACACATAATATAGTATTCATTATGCCATCATCCTATAATGCATAAGATTGCTTAGACATTCTAATCAATTTCTCTTTCGACTAAAGAATCATCCTTTACGAAAAATAAGTACTATATATAATAAACACACTAATTGTCAAACAATTATACTAACTGTCACACATATAGTCTTATTGTGCCCTTTATTAGCTCATATCTAATGCACAACTAATATGAGTATCTCACAAGTCTCTTGTTTTACATCATATATAAAACTTTATATCAAATATATCAGAGACTACCCCCACTACTTTCTCGGAGAAAATAAGACTTAGGTAAATCCTTTACCGTACAAACATCTCATTATTACATTAATAATGATAATGTCGTTAGGATATACAACACTAGAAAGAAATTTGTACGCTCTCACTGATATGTATTCTCTATGCTTTGATAAAATCAGAAAATCTGACTGTATCAAAATTAGAGAACACATATTTTCGAAAAACTTATTTGATTCTACAATAGGCTCTATAAGCTAGTATATCAAACTGTGATCTTAGTAGAATACAAACTCTAGGACCATTCTAGAATGAACTTTTTAAACAAAGAAACCACAATGAATCTCTCATTCGAAGAAACCATTCAGGAACGCCACTTTGCATTATTTAGCCAAAATACATAGTTTAATATCAACATTAACCAACAGATCTTTAATTGTTCAATTAGCGTAACTAGAGACAAGTTTTCTCAGAATCTACAATAGATTACTGAGTATAACCTTTCTCACTGTCATACTATAAATGTCAAACCTTTAATTAGCTCACTTTGCTTTTGCTGCGCAAACAATTTGCACATTTTATGAACTATTCATAATGAAAGCTTATTCAATTCAAACTTGATCGAAGTAAGCTACGAACAATTTTAGATCTATGGTTCAATGCTAACTTTCGAAATCGATATCAAATATTGCTCCCACTATAAGTTATAGGATAATTTTCTTCGATAAGAAAACAACAAAACCATTAAGTATCAAATATTTTGTAAATGATTCTGACATCCTATTAAACTTATATGGAAGTTGTCTAAGGGTTCTTTTCATCTTATTAATTACGTAGTTCCATTTATAGTTTATCACTTTCACATTTGACTTCAATAAGTCAAGTCTTTTCTACAATCATTAACATATGATGTTACTTACCAAGTAATAAAATAATTTTATTACTCGGGATCGTAGAAAAGATATTCTATCAAATAGAATACAATATTTTATTAGATAGAATAAATGATAAACGTTTACTAGTACCTCCGAGGCGCATGTACTTTTAATTATATAACCATTATATAAAAGAAAGATTCAAATATCAAACAATTAAGATTCAGATTTTCTACTTATACATATCATATATATAATTGTAGAAACTAATGGAACAATAATTAAAAGGATGAATTATTGTAACTGGAGCATACCCTCAAGAGTATTGTAACGACCCAGGTTATTTTTAGCATTTTGCGAAGATTTTATTTTTCATCCGTGAGACAGTGTCTGAACGCGGGGATTATTTTTATGATGTAATGAGAACTTTTTCACGAAATTAGTTATGGGAATATCATTAAAATTGACGGGTGAAATTGTGAATTATCAAACTAATAGGAAAAGAATAAATAATTATAATAAAATAAGTTTGTGGGTTAAATTGAAATTTATTAGATTAATGAAGATTAATCTAGATTTTTCTTCTTTTAATATATACACACACAGCAGTTCAACTCACGCACACAGCTCACAGCACACACACACACACACAGAGTCACGGCAGAGTGAAGGGAGCAGAGACCGAAATGAAAGAAATAAGAGAGAAGGAATGAGCAGAATCAAAGAAGGTAAGGCCGAAGGAGAGAATCAGAGAAAGAAAAAAAAACAGAAATTGAAAGAATAAGAGCAGGCCGAGAGAAAATGAGGAATTGAGGAAGAAGACCGAGATAGAAAGGGAGAGAGAGATCAGTGGCAGTGCGTGAGAGGAAGCAGGAGGCGTGAGGTAACAAAGGAAGAAGAAGAAGAGGGATTCCGACTTTGGAGTTCCGATTTCATGCTTGGAGGCAGAAGTAAGTTTCTATTACTACTCTTTCCTCATAATTTCTAAATTTTTCATGCATTTTCAGCCCCTATTTTCGAACTCCCTTGAACCCTAGATATAAAATTGATGAATTTTGCCTTGGTTTAGCTTTTTTTAAGATAGTTGCTTATGTATCTTATGATAAAGTAACTTGAGTACATTCCTAATTGATGAGAATGCCCAATTTATTTTGCATTCATGGCTACCATGGCCGAATGGTGTTTAAAAGGGGGAAAGTGGATTTTGTTTTGTTGATGAATGTGGTAGTGAAAATAGAGCCTTGAGTGAAGGATTTAAGGTTTTGTTGAGAAGATAGTATGAGCATGGCTTGTGATAGGCCTTGGCCGAACCTCTGTGAATGTGAGAAGTTTATGTAAATTTGGTAGTGAATACGTATTTGGTTCATTGACATGTGTTAAATTGAAGCTGATATGTTTGATTAAAATCGGCAGTAAGGAGGGCGAGTGTTTGGTCTATTCTGATGTGTGTTAATGCTTGATTGATGAATTGCTGAGCTTGGATTGGTGTGGACTGATTTGGTTTTGCTGAACAGGGTATAAAGATTTAGAGGTAAGATGAGTTTTTGACGCCCAACTGAAGAACCGTAAAATTCTTAGTACTATAGACACAATTTCGAGTAACATATCCAAAAATCAGAATTTTTGGACTTAAGATGCTAATGTAGAAAAATCTCCAAAGTCAACTGATCGGCAGAAAAGTCTGCACCTGTGACCTGATGACCTAGGCTCGGTTTTTTTATTTTTAAAATGCGTTTTAGGTATCCAAACGACAATCCGAAAACGCCAAAATAAACTAGACACATAGGAGCCCCACATATAAAATATTCAGAACCATTGGACTTAATAAGAATTTTTGGCGGAGTTTCGAAGTGGAGTGATCAGCAGGGACTGATCTGATTCTGTCCCTGCTGAACAGCTGGTAGAAATCAGTTTGTTTACGGAGTTCCGGGAATCGAAATCAGGATCCGTAAAATTTAGACTCATAGGGGATTCATCCATAAAAATTTCAAGTCCAAATTCCTTACCAGTTGCTTCCAACAAAATTTCCAAGTCTGACCCAAAAACTTGGAAAATTCTGGATCATATATTCTTATAAGTTCATTAAATATTTCTTTATTTTAATAATCCCTTCATTCTTTTAGATCACATGCCATCAACATATGTTGTAAGATTATGTTTTACTTATATGCTCAAGTATGTAAATGAAGAAGCATAAACATGAAATTAGTGATTAGTATCTATAGAAGTAAACTTTAGTAGTGTTAATATATATAGCCATATGATATGATAAAATATGAATATATGTATAAGTAATATAAGTATAAGTATGTATGTGTATGATTAAGTGTGAACATATGTGTTAGCATTTGCGAAGATATGCGATGATGAATTAACACATAAGTATATATATATGAGTAGTGTGTGTGTTATATAAATATTTTTCTGTGATGTGTGGCTACTGGAAAGTACGGATGAATGTGTTTATAATGATAAAATCTATTAGTTTGAGCATGAATTTATGATATTATGTATGATGCATGTAAAGTATACTAATGATAGTATAAACATATGGAACATTAATACAATTATTTAAATTTAATCACCTAATCATGAGAGATTTATGAAAATCAAATCATTAGCATGCTTGGGTCAAAATAAATTTTTTAATTTAAAACATACAATACATATCTAATATGACTTATGGATAATTAAATTAAAATTACAGAGACAAAGATTCAAATGCATGTGTAAAGCTACTAGCTTAGTAGCGTAAAATCGATAAGAATTTTTAATTTTGCATATTAATGCCATTACCCAATTCACCCCCTCTTGGGTATATAATGTTTTTTGTTGTGTGCTTGTAGACAATTTCACTTCTCACAATTAGATAACCCCTCAAGAGGCAATAGCTTTAGTAGTTATTTTTTTTATGAATCTGATGAGGAATCTGTACAATAGTCCGAATGCTCTCAATATCTGCTAGAATCATTAATGCATATGAAAAAGATTGGGAAGTTAGAAGATCAAATGCATGATTTTGAAGCCTATAGATCAACTGGCGATGCAAAATTGCCATCTTTGATGTGACTACATGGTTTGCACCCTAGATATAGACTTAGCCATTTTTCTAGTAAAAGACCTATCAGTCGTCTTATCTTCTAGACAAAACTCACCGACTGGTAAGATGAGGTCCTTTAAATGGCTTAAAGATCCGTTTTTAACTAATCTATTTATCATATCAAAGTTACATGTCATCATGAGAAATATTTTGCCATTCAGTTTTTAGTTATTCAATCTTAAACATTTCAATGTTAAGTAGTGAGGGGGTGTTAATGGTCTTGACACATATAAGTTATTTTCCAAGTTTCATGTTTGAATTGATAATCCATTTCTCGAAATAATAACATAATTATTATTAAAAGAAATAAAAAATCCATCACCTAATAGTTTAGAAACAGGAATCGAATTTCTGTGAAAACTATAAATGAAAAGCACATTGTTTAAAATTAAATCACTTATCTAAAAACTAAAAAATTGGTAACTCCCGCTACTCTTGCTGAAACAATATCCTTGTCCTGACTCTCATGGTGAATTCACCTTCAGCAAGGTCTTTAGATGAATCATGTAGCTGTAAAAGAAAAACAAACATGGTTGTGACTCTAGAATCTATAATCCATGCGGATTTGTCATCCTTAAATAATAAATAATCAATTACAAGTAAATCATATTTACCTGTGGTGACCTTCTTCTCCTCTAGTTTTGCAAGGTAATCAGAACAATTCATTTTCCAATGCCCATTTTTATTATAATGGAAACATTTTTATGAATTAAAATAAGAAACTTATTATAATATAAAAATACAATCTCCGATTGAAATAAGAAACTTATTAATTTAATTAATTAATTAATCATAAATAAGAAATCTATTATAAAATAAAAATATAATCTCTTGAATAAGAAACATATCAAATTAATACGTGTCACTTAATCTTCACAATTAAATTTTTTAATTAAATTATATAATTAAAATACCTCAAATTTTTTTTTTTTTTAATTTCAAAATTATAAATTAAAATAAAAAACCTATTACAATATAAAAATAAAATCTCCAAATTATTATTAAATTATAAAATTAAAGTATCACTATAATTTTCTATTAATAAGTTATAAAATTAAAATAAGAAATATATTACAATATAAAAACATAATCTCTTATTAAAATAAGCAACATACTAATTTAATTAATTAATAATGTAATTTATTATTATTAAATTATAAAATAAGTCTCATTAAAATAAAAAAATATATGTGGTACCTGATCTTTATAATTAATTTTTTTTATTACCTATTATAATAAAAAGATATAATCTAATATCCTATTAAAATTAAAAAAAAACATTTGTGACATATAATCTCTACAATTAATTTTTTGATTAGTAACTTATAAAATTAAAATAAAAAATTACTACAATATTAAAATATAATATCTTATTAAAAAATGAGATATAAATAAAAATTGTCCACAAAAATTATCAATTTTTTTATTTTTATTTTTGAGTATATTATTATTTGTTATTTTATTTTAAATTATTTCTATAAGATTTTCATGAATCTTTTTGTTTGGTTATTTGTTGTGCTTCATTATGTAAACTCTGATTATTAGTTTTTATACAGTGACTGTCAAAATTTTAAGTTCGATATGAAAATTTAAGCTTAAATTGAATAAATTATATTAAATTTCATTGGAATTCATCCGAAAGAAAATTAAATATTTTTAACTCTGATGTGAATCAGAAATATTATTTGAGAATTGATAGACAAACAAAAGGGAAATAAATATTAAGTATAAATAAATCAATTGTCTCATTTGTACTATAAAAATAATTAAATTCGGATCATTTACAATATTAATACCTAAAATTTTATTAAAATTTTTTATTATAAGCGTATATTAATATTTACCAATATTTTTAAAATTGTACCGAAGCAAAACAGGCAGCCTCAAGCAAAGCCAGCGCCAACTTGCGCCAAGGGGGGCCACTGCAAGGAACTAAAAACTCCGTCAAGCGAACCTTCTGCAGCTGGTCGTCTTCTCAAATCTCGAACCTCCGTTTCCAATTTCTCCGCAAAATCTTCGATTCGGTAACCTATTTTTCTACTTATTTTCCTTCTTACATTAATTGAATCTTTTTTTTTGGTTATTTGTTGTGCTTCATTATGTAAACTCTGATTATTAGTTTTTATACAGTGACGGTCAAAATTTTAAGTTCGATAAGAAAATTTAAGCTTAAATTGAATAAATTATATTAAATTTCATTGGAATTTATCTGAAAGAAAATTAAATATTTTTAACTCTGATGTGAATCAGAAATATTATTTGAGAATTGATAGACAAACAAAAGGGAAATAAATATTAAGTATAAATAAATCAATTGTCTCATTTGTACTATAAAAATAATTAAATTCGGATCATTTACAATATTAATACCTAAAATTTTATTAAAATTTTTATTATAAGCGTATATTAATATTTACTAATATTTTTAAAATTGTACCGAAGCAAAACAAGCAGCCTCAAGCATAGCCAGCGCCAACTTGCGCCAAGGGGGGCCACTGCAAGGAACTAAAAACTCCGTCAAGCGAACCTTCTGCAGCTGGTCGTCTTCTCAAATCTCGAACCTCCGTTTCCAATTTCTCCGCAAAATCTTCGATTCGGTAACCTATTTTTCTACTTATTTTCCTTCTTACATTAATTGAAATCGTTCCGTTATTTGATTTATGATTCGTGTTGATTTATTAGGCGTCTATTTTTTTTTTAAAAGCCGTTATTTTCTTCGTGAAATTACATTAATTTAGTTTAATTATATAATTTCAAATTAATTTAGCTGAAAACAATTTCTAACCTCAAATCTAGTTAAATTTTATTCATAAATTATCCATTTTAACCGTTTAGCTATGATGATTTTGTCTTCTTTGGCTCTTTCTTTTCCTGGCCTTTGTTTCTAGAGCATATGCATCATCAAAGAAACGCAGATTAAGTGACATGTGTCTTGTCATTGATTAAGTTATTGCTGTTCGATTCAACTACTGAATCGTGTGAAACAGTAATTTTATTTATTTAATTTGGAACATAATTACTGGTGTTAATTAAGTATCGCTATAAGGATCAGAATTCTTCATAAATTATACAATTGTAGATTAAGTGATGTGTCTTGTCCTCATTAAGTTATTGTTGTTCCATTCAACTATTGAATAACGTCAAATGGTTATTTTCTTTGTTTAGTTTTAAACATAATTACGAGTGTTGGTTTAGTGTCGCTACAAGGACCGTAATTCTTCATACTAGTTTGAACGTTGTTTATTTATGTATTTATTTTTCTAATTGTGATGTTTGATCTCTGGTTGCAGCTTTAATTGGAGTTGGATAGTGGATCAGATGTGCCATCAAAATTCTTGTGAGCTTTTGTCGGCAGAAGAGGCAACTGCCGGGGAAGAGAGTCTCTTAATATACTGCAAGCCTGTTGAACTATACAATATTCTACGTCACCGTGCTCAACACAATGTAATGTTGTGCATTCTTTTGCAGAAGCTATGGCTTGCAGTTTATTTTTGTTTTTCTTTTATAAGAATAATCAAATTGAAAGCTTTTATTTTGAGTTTTGAGAAGAATCAGTGGTTCTATGCCTTTCTTTCTGAAGTCAAAAATAGACGGTATCTCATTATTGTAATTATTGTTGAGCACTAAATATTGGCGCAATCACACGATGGCATGTATTAATAAGGAATTATGTAGGTGCTTAATTTTTTGGTCTCCTCGTTTGATATTTATTAATTGTGTGATTCTGCTTTCTAATAACATTTTGTGTTGCAGCCTTCATATCTTCGAAGATCTTTGCGTTACAAAATACGAGCAAAACGAAAAAGGAGGTATTAACGTCCATCTTGAATCTTGATATGTCTTTACTCTTTTCAATAGTACAAAAGATTGAGAATAAAGTCGATTGACTATACATGTATATATACATATGAATATTATGTGTATCTTTATGTGCTAGAAATTTAAATTGATTTCGAGTTATATGTGTGTTTTTACCAAAACCTAAAAAGCCTGGAGATAGAGGAGAGACTGAAGAAGAGCAAATGCATGGTGGATACACAAAATTGAGGGCTGAGCCAAGCAAATGGTTCTTCTAGATTTTTACTTTTCTTCTTAATAAATGATTAATCTTACTATTATTGGAACGTGAGTACTTTAGAAGATCATGTAATGAACGTATGGTTTTGTATTATGGCCTAATTTTTCAATGGGCTTCACTTAATCTTCTTTAGGTTGAGGGCTGGAATCGTAGTTTTCAACTATAGGGACTATGCCAACATGCTACAAAAGACTGAAGGTATAATTATTTTTCTGTCTTTGCATTACCACACAATGTTTACTTTAACTTAGTAACTGTTTTTTTGTTTTTTTGTTTTTGTGAAATGCAATCAATTCAGCGGTTGTCTTGCTATGCCCCTTTTATTTTCAATTACTTCTTTATCGATGCTTCATTACAGTTGGAAATGATCTATATTTATTTAGTACTTCTCTTCTTGCTATTATAGGTTGTGTCGATGGAGGAAAAACCCATAGTTTCTACATCAATATTCTTGTTATCGTTGTCATTATCTTAATGAGGGGAAGGGGTATTGGGGGTTGAGGTGGTTGAATTGTTGATGCTAGGTTGAAATGAATATTCATAACTTCTTAGGTTCTCTGTGGAAGGGTCATTCCCTGCTATTCTTATCTCTTTTAACTTTCAAAGATCTGGGCAGCTCACAACCTTGTCGTTGAAGTAGCAAGGTGTAGGGAGAGACCTTTTATAACCCAAAAGGCTTGTACGTTTTAATCTATACAAATGGATTGCTTTGGGGAACAAAGTGGAGTTGTCTATTTACACCAATGTAACATGATGACTTTTATTGTTTCAACTATCAACAAATATATGAATATACCTATTTAAATCAACTAAAAACTATTTGAAAGTTGTGGTTTTAATTTAGCCAGTTTTCATCCTTTTTAGTTATAAATAGAGTCCTGAATGCTGATGCATGCTCAATAGTGTTTGACATGATATAGACTGCTTCTCTATCTGTCCATGGAGTTTTTTGTCAGTACATGTACACTATGCACAGCACATTGAATTGACAGTAGAATTAATTTGACTAAGGTGGTATTATTCTTTTCCTTTTTCAATGTGCAGTAACTGAGGACTTCTCTTGTCCGTTTTGCTTGATGCAATGCGCGAGCTTCAAGGTAGATTATCATTTAACTTTAGTGCTTATCTTTATTTTTCCATGCACAATTTCAAGTTGACAATAGTAATTGTTTTATGGTTTGTTTTGGTTTCATTAATTCATTTTACTAGGTGACCCTCACAATAGATATGTACTTAATCATTTAGGTATTTGTTAGATATAGATGAGCGCTTAATCTTTTATAGGAAATGTTCAATCAATCAATGTCACTTTTGTTTCTGTTTGCAGGGTCTACGGTATCACTTGTGCTCATCACATGACTTGTTCAATTATGAATTCTGGGTTGGTAATTTTAGAATATCAAGTCAGTTGCTGCTTATGGAGCCCTTCTGGAAAGACTAGTCAAGAAACATTTGTTTTGTAGGTTACTGAAGATTATCAGGCAGTGAACGTCTCTGTGAAAATTGATACACTGACATCTGAGGTCCGAATTCATTTTCTTCATTCTGGAAGTTCTTTGGACTTATTTCCTCTTTTGAGGTTATGTTGCCTTGTGCACAACTAACATGATCAAGAAAATTCAAATTAAGAGGATACTGGAGTACTGACTGGTACCTCATTTTACTGAGAATCCTCACAGTAAATCTTTCCCAGAACCCATTAGCTTGTAGTATAATCTTGCATTTGTGTGCAGATGCCTCCTGTAACAATGGGATTTATTAAGTCTAGAGATTTTCTTTTTTCCTTCTGTCCATTTAACAGTTGTTGATACAAATCATGATTGTGAAAAGCACATTCACAAACATTAGGACTAGTTATGATACATGTTAGAATTCCTTGTTTAGCAGAAATAATTTCTCCCACCACAAAGCATTTGTGAGCCATATGATCTTATCTTTTCAATATGTTCATGCTACAGATAGTAGCAGGTGGAGACCTGCGGCTGCAAACATTTTTCTTCTGGTAGGTTTTACATCTTTGGCTACAGTGTGCAGCTCATAGTTAATTTCCCTTTATTTTTGCAAGCATTAGCACTGAGAATTTAAAGGTGAAATTGATTGTATGTACAGCTCAAAGCCACGAAGTCGTAAGCGAAAGAACCTGTCAGAGCATGAAAAACTAGTTAACATACAATTCTTGGAATTGGACTCACCAGAAAATAACAGAATTGCCAACCCAGAATTTCCTGCAAAGGATGATGGTAACAACTTTTTCCCCAATGCCTTGTTGGGTTATTTTAGTAGATTCCTTTTCTTTAAGTATAGCCTTTTTGAAATAACTCAAAGGTTGCAGAGGTGTTATTTGTAGAACTCATTTAGTTCTTGAGCTTACCTCTCCCTTAATGTCTTGGTTCTTGTTCTTGAGCTGAGGACAGAGGGAGAGCCATTATTTTAAAACAATTTAAGCCTCAATTTAGGCCCTTTTAGTATTTGGTATTTTATTACTTTTTTGGAACCACATTTTTAAAAAAAAAAAAAATTCTTATAGCATATTTGTAAATCTTTCTCTGCCCCTTCCTGTCAATGATTGAACAATTTCAGCTATCAAATACCACCACCATTATCAACACATTTTTTTCACCTTTTTACACTTCACAGAGCTGCTGCAAACTCATCATCAACACATTTGTTCATCAATGCAACTTGAACAAACTACATTGTAATAGTTAATTTTCATTAGTGAACCAACATACTTGCTTTTAAGATTCCATGTAGTTTTGAATTCCTGCGTTAAGGTACACAGTTTGTTTCTTCCTTTTTCATCAAGGAAGTATAGGAAACGTTGAAGTTTGGTTTTAATTAAGCCTTTGTGAGATACATTAGTTCTAGGCTGAGAACTTTTCCAGAGTGACCTCTTTTAAATGATACTATGCTGTTGTGGGATGGATAATTTGTGTCTCTGTATGTTGTTTGATGTTGTGTCTTCTGCAAGATGATTGATTCTCTGAATTTTTGGGCAAGAATATCACAATTAAGTTTGAACTCAAATTAAATTCTGAAGTATTCAATCCTATTTGCTGACCGTGGAACCGACTGATGTTGCATCTCCTGCAAGATGATTAATTTTCTGAATTATTTGGGTAACAATATCACAACTAAGTTTGAGCTCAAATTCAATTCTGAAGTATTCAATCCTATTTTCTGACCATGTAACCGTGTTGAAACTCAGTCCCCGAAAAACCATGCTGTTTGGAATTCTTATGCTTCAGCTCCTTGTGAAGTTGGAATCTGCAGAAGGGTCTTTTGATCTTTTCTCCTTTTCTTTTCTTTTTCCTTCTTTTGTAGTGATTTTCTTTGAGGGGGTTGAGGTTGACAGTGGGATATGAGTTGAGTTTAGTGCTCAGAACATAAGCAAGTAATACCAGGATAAATATTTGTTTGTACTGTTGGAAGGAGGAAAACTAACATTGTGATTTTCATGTTTCTACTGTAAAGGTGAGAGGGATTCCAAGCTATCTCCAAGTGGAAGAAAGTTGCCAAATGGAAGGGATGGAGGAAAAACCTCTGGTTTTAATTCAGCAGCTGATTGCATTGAACGTGTTGCATCAAGTTTCAATGGTCTCGGTGTTCCAATTGCTATGGCTCAGTCTTCTGTGGACCCTGAGTGTGTTAAATCCTTATCTGGAAGTGATGTTGCAGCCCCTGCTATGCTACATGTTGTAAAATCTAGGAAGTTAAGCACAGAACGATCAGACTCTAGAAAGTATGTATGCCAAGATTATCATTTCCTTAATATTCCTAAGTCTTGATATTTCCCCTCTTTTCCCCTTCTGATTTTGTTTTTCCAATTCTGTGCTCCGCTTTCCGATGTAGTATTTTACCATGCACATATTTGAGTTTCATTGTCATTTCCTAAGTCTTATTCGCTTGTACTTTTCAAACTTTATGCAGCCGTGCACTTCTCTTCAAACGCCAGTTCTATCATTCTCACCGAGTTCAGGTGATTAACGACATTGGACCCGTTTCTATCTGCCTCTTCTTTTTGTCAAGCTATTGCTTTTGTCATGCATATTTGTGGTGTTGTTAGCTAAGTTTTCTGAAGTATGGGAAATAAATATTATATAAAAAATTTATACTCTTCACATTTACCTGTGAAACTCCAATAGAACTTTGGTAATTCTCAAATCTTCTTACTGGTTTTGTATATTGACAGTTTAATCTAGACAAAGACCTTCAGAGGATAGGTAGGTGTATTTTCTGGTTTATAAAAATGCAAACAGGCTGCTCATCTAATGATATTTTCTGATTTGAGATGTTTTTGTTGAGATCTTTGATATCTTCGAGATTAAAAGGATAATTTTGTTAATGGTCTCTGTGGAGTGGCTTGTTATTGCATAATTCTAATTTTCAGCTTTGGTAAATAGGATTCTTGAGAGCTTGTTAATATTTTCTAGAGACTGGCAGATGTTAGTACATTTTTAAAAAAAATTCCTTAATCTAAATAGTTTTTCTTTCCTCTTTGCCGGCAACTAAATTATTCCTTTTGCATTTGAAGCCTATGGAAATAGAACAAGTAATGTCAGAACAAGATAGTGAGGATGAAGTTCACGATGACATTGCAGATTTTGAAGATCGACGGGTATGCCTGATGATTCTGTTCTCTTTGGTTTGCTTTTTTTCCTAGTTAAGATTCTTGTTAACTACTAATTTTCTTTTTTGCTTTCTTTTTGCCTTAGAAACTATGTGAAACTGATTTATAGACTTGATAATATTACGTACTTTGTCAAGAAGAGTTTATTCCCAAATTCCCTGGCACAATTCTACAGTGAGGAGGCGATGTTTTCTGGTGCAAGGTCTTATATTAGGGCTTAATAATCTTTAACTGCATGTGGCATGGGCATCAATCCTTGAAAGATCATAAGAGTGTATTATGAGAGCATGAAGAGTTCAGGTTCTTTATAACAAGTTTCATATGCTTTTTCACTTGCTTGGAAATTGAATTAAATTGCAAGATATGAATGCTATATGGTGGGCTTTCTTCTGATGATCGACAAATAGTAATTTGGTTCTATTTACTTCAGGTTTATTGGCATTCTAGTATGCTATATTAATATTTCGGCATATTTATCACTCTTTTATCCTGCCATTATAAATAGAATTATTGTCAACTATGACTGGTTCATGGTTACCTTTGGTTTGGTTCCGTGTAAAGGCAAGTGTATATGGGTTTCAGCTTCACCTCCTCCACACACACTCTCCCTCCTGTTTGTGTACTCTCTCTGTCAGCTCTTGAACTATGGATTTTGAGGTTTTATCTCTCCAACGAAATCAAAGTTCTAGAAGATCAATTTTATTTTAGGATTTTATGCTAGTATCACATCCACATTCTGCGGCCTAACCAAGCCCAAGTGCACTCTTAACTTAACTGCGGAGTTTTCATCACAAATTGTTAGGAACCGGGAAACATAATAGGAAAATTAACATTTTGCAGATGCTTGATGATTTTGTTGATGTTAGCAAAGATGAGAAGCAGCTTATGCATCTTTGGAACTCCTTTATCAGGAAGCAACGGTAGTTACTGCTCACAACTTAAAGCTTTCAATTTGTTTTTCAGTCCTGTATATTATTTATTTATTTCCTTCAATTTTTGCACGTCAAGATGTTGGGGTTATGTGAAAAATATAAAATCTTAAAAGGGTAAATCCTGTCGTGAGCAGGGTTCTGGCAGATGGTCACGTTCCTTGGGCGTGTGAGGCATTTTCCAAACTTCATGGACGGGAGCTGGTTGTTTCTCCAGCTCTGTTTTGGTGTTGGAGGTTATTCATGATAAAACTTTGGAATCACGGTCTTCTTGATGGCTGCACGATGAATAACTGTAATGTGATTCTTGAAAGATGTCGGGATGAGGAATCAGATGTTGGGAAAAGCTGAAGAGGACAGGGCATGACTAACAACTTCGGCTCAAATGGAGTACAAATACAAGAGTGCCTGTAACCCAATTCTTTCTTTTATCCTGTGACACAATTGTTCTAACGGTATTAGTAGATCTCAGATGGGAGTAATTCTTTTCCCATAAGACGGGAACCGGAGCCAATCATTGTACATCTCACCATTGTAACCCCGTTATTCAACACGTGTCACTCACTATTCAGTGTCATTGACAACATAATTGGCATTTATGATTTATTACCCATGCTTACAATCAATTGTAAATGTTGGAAATGATCTCTATTGTAGAATTATATGTTTAAGTGAATATTGGTTTGATCTTTGTTAGTAGTATGATATGTTTAAATCTTGATTTGATCTATCTTAGGTTTCGTTTA